>JBAMBK010000720.1:0-65494 GCA_037043435.1 Drosophila suboccidentalis | reverse complement strand
ATCAACTTTTATTTAGAGTCCCAAGTATGTCGAACCGAACCAATTACTTAAGTTATAAATAATTTCACATCTAGATCTCCATGATATTGAAAGCTGGACACCCAAAACTTTATATAAAGGTTCCTGAATATTCTGTATATTTCTGTTAATTTGGAAGATATACAATTTAAGACAATGTCGGGCCAAAGAAACAAAACGACATATTTGTTAATGTGTGAACATGGTCTTTACAATAAAAACACAGGGTCTTTTACAGTTGGGCTCTCACAACTGTTGCCATTAAATAGTTTTTTTTTCATTTGCGTTGGAATTTGTATACGATTTACGTTTGTCATAGTTTTGAAGTGCGATTCGAATAAGTTTCTGCTATCATTAAATTATAGAAGAGTAAATCAATAGAGAAAATTGGTTTTGAATGTATTACTTATTTAAATTTATCCTATTGAACTATAATATCAATCCTATTAATGATTCTCTTATGAAATAGTGATATTCATTTAATGAGAAAATAAACAAGTTTTAGCCATGTAATAATTTGTGCAGAATTCATTATATTTATTATTGAATTATGTGATTTAATATAGTTTTTTGCAGTTTATGGAACTGTGATGTACATATAATTTTATTATTGCAATGTCAAATTACTTTGTTATCATATTATACTCTGAATTATTGTAATCAATATGACGTTATTAATTCACATTATTAAATAAAAGTAAGAGCTTATCGTTATCAGACGACAGCAGAGTATTCAGGTATTTTACTCATTTTCATGATGCGTGGGTTTTTATGGAATAACATGCAGCACCTGTCGTTATCGCTATCATTATCGCACCTATCACTTCATATGGCAAAAAGAGGCAGAGAGAGCAAAGAGAGAGAGAGAGAGAGACAGAGCGCACGAGATACAGTCATGCTCATATAATTGGCACAAATAAAATAAACAAATAAAAGATGATTTTTTTTATTAAATAGTTATAGTAAGGTACAAAAGTTGAATGGCATTTTGTAGCCTATTATGTTAGTTTATTAAAAAAGAAAACAAATTTCAATTGAGATCTGTTATGTAAAAAAAAATGAAATAATTCAACGAAAAACTCAAAATTTGCCTGCTCATATAATTGGCACATTTTCAAACAAATAAATTTCACAAATTAGCAGATGATGTTTTCGAAAGGAAAATAATACTCGGCTTTAGTATTTGGTACTATATCCACAATTATCAATAACTGCTTGACATCTTCGACTCATACTCAATGCCAGCTTTTGGCAAGATTCCCTTGGGATCTAATACCAAGCTTGTTGAGCACCAGCCCACAAATCATCCAAAGTTTTAAATTTTTTTTTGGAAACGGCCACTTTAACATCGTTTCTAAGGATCTCAAAGGATTTAAGTCTGGGCTTTAAGAAGGAGAGTCCATAACCCGAACCTTTTCCTTGTGCAACCACTTCATAAATATACTTAAGGTCATTGTCGGGCATAAAAGTCCACTTCACAGGCATAATCTCAAATGCATAAGGTTCCATTGAGTTCCTTAAAATGTCTAAATATTGAAATCGATCCATATTATCATTAACCTAGGCGAGCAGGCCCACACCGTGCCAAGCAAATGCAACCCAACACATTATTCGACTCATAAATGCTTGATGGTTTTTGTTGTGCATCTTGTATAAAGAGCCTGGGTTTTTGGACGACTCAAAAATAGTTTCCCATCAATTCCCATCTAATTTATTTTGTTTTCATCATTCCACAACCCTTTTTTTCAAAATGGTGCATCTGTGCATTTGTAGGCCTTTTCAAAGCATATTCGTTTCTTTATGTTCAGCTTTGACAGGAGCGGTACTCTTCTGCTGATGGGCCCAAAGAGCAATGCTTTGATTAATCTTCTGGGGACTAGATTTCTGGATAGGTTTAGACCATATTATTCATTGATTTCCACCACAATCTCACGAACCGACTTAAAATGGACACTGTTACTTTTCACACTATGATCCTGTCGATGCTGGAATCGGTCTTTTGAGGCTTTGGCTCCTTAACCTTGTTTTCATTTAAATATGAAGTACTCCTTTGGACTAATGCAAGTGTATTATTGACAATTTTCCTGAAACTTTTTATTATCTGAGCTATTTCAGCCGATTTCTTTATCGACTGACTAAGTTTATAAACAAGGCTAGGTTTTTAAGCAGTGCAAGTCTTTCCGCTACCCATTTTTGCATAAATTAAATTGAATTTAATAAAATTTAACGAAATATAGAAAAAAATATGAAAACCAAGTGCCCTTTACGAAAAAACCACGCCTCAAACTTTATGTGCCAATTAACACAATTAACAGTTACATGCAAAATTGTAAAAGCAAGTGATGAACATTTTGAGAAATAGACGAATAGAATATACTTTTTTTTTTGTGCCAATTGTATGAGCATGGCTGTAGGTAGCAAAAGCAAATACAATTTGTTGCTGTGGTTTTTGATTTTAATGAAATTGTTTCGCTTTCGTTGTTTATTTTTGAGATGCTCATACACATGTGGACATTGAAATAGGTGTTAAGTTTTTTTTTATTTTTAAAATGCATGGGATTGGACAAACTCTTGTTATTTTTTTAAAAGATTTATTTATATTCTACTCCGTAAGCTTATCGAAGCTTTCAATAAATTAAAAATAATAAATAAAATACAAATACTAATACATATTTCAATGTCCGCATGTGTAAAATGTGCATGTAATTCCTTTGCGCGTGCATATTTGACCCGTGAGCTTTTTGCTTGTTTGTTTGTTTGTTTGTTTGTTCCTCTTTGTTTGTTTTTGTGAAATTTGCACACATTTTATTTTTAGCACACTTTGGCAGCTGACAACATGTGTGTGTGTGTCTGTGTGTGTGTAAAGGGCTTGAGTGTTGTTGGTGTTGTTGGTATTGTGGGTCGAATACCAACACTGCAAGCATCCTGCGCATGCTGATGACGTCAGCTCTCAATTTCTCTTTATCTCCGCTGCAAATGCAATTTCTCTATTCACATTCGTTTGCTAATATTGCACAGCTAGAGATGCTTATCTGGAATGGGGCGTGGCGACATGTGGGAGGCGTAACGGGGGCCAAGTGCTAATTGTTGCATGCGCTTGAAAAATGCGCATTAAACGCCAGAAGCGAAAATTGGCAAAATATCACGAAGTGAACGCGACACCGTACAACATAAATAACACACATACGTATACCCTGGAACCATAATAT
Source organism: Drosophila suboccidentalis (assembly GCA_037043435.1). Taxonomy (NCBI): domain Eukaryota; kingdom Metazoa; phylum Arthropoda; class Insecta; order Diptera; family Drosophilidae; genus Drosophila; species Drosophila suboccidentalis. The sequence continues at coordinate 62,267 of JBAMBK010000720.1, read as the reverse complement.
GCCTGAAACGGCTATGCTGATAGTGTGCTAATTTGTGTAATAAATATCAATCTCAATCTTGAAACGATTCTGTAATATTACGTACCGTTTCATTTTTAAGCTCTCATTTTATAAATTTATATATTTAACCAATTTTTTTGCGCTGGATCTTGAAGCTGTTGCAAACAATATTAAAGATCTTTTTATAGATTTTCTTTATAAATTGCATAAGCTTTTAGAAACTGTTTAAAAGGCTTAAAAAAATACAGGAATTTTCTAAACGCCATATTTGCTCTTCTGCCTGCCCATTGTGGTAGATATTTTAAAAACTATGAACAGGGTATCTTGTAGTCGAACCCGCTCGTTAGTCTTCTTTTATTTTTCAATGCAAATGGCAACAATAACAGCGACAACAACAACAAATTGCCTGCAAATTACTGTGAAATATAAGCATGCAAAACAAAAGGGGCAAAAATTGACATACGAGACATGTCAGACATAACAACAACAACAACAACAACTTCAATATCAAACAAGAACAACAAGTTGAAAATTAATTAAATTTGCCAGCAGCATGAGAAGCAGCAGGAAAAACAATTAGAGCATATGCAATAAACTCGAAAAGAAATAAGAAATTTCAAAGGAATACAAAATTGAATTGAAGACAGACAAATTAAATAAGGGAAATCAAAGGAAACAACAAAGAAGTCAAATAAAATTTGCATAAAATGCCGTCTAAATTTATTTCAAAATGAAACATTTTATTTAAGAATTCAACAAATAAACTATTTAATTTATATAATTTTATTGTCAAATAATTAATGGCAGCCGCAAACGCATTTCATAAAAAATTTACATATTTCATATAAAATGTATTTAATTTTCTCACAACCTTTCCAAATTATTGTAAATTGATTATTCGATTTCAAGGCCGCATTTAAAAGTAAACTTTTAAATTACCCCTATTAACAGCTGTCTCGCTCGCACATTTAAGCTTTCCCAGAGTCACGGTCCACATTTAAAGCAAATCTCATCATTTGGCAGAAAATTAAGAAAAAACTAAATCGAATGGAGCTTTTGTGACTTACTTATTTTGTCGGCCAACGTATTTGGTCAATAACCACATAATCAAAAAAACACGAAAAGCCCAAAAGAATCGCACAAAATTGAGCAACATTTTGTTGCTATTGGTAATTAGGCTTTGCCAATTAATTTAGACGCCAAAATACGCTGTTAAAAAGTAAAAGCAACTTTTTTGTGTAGCATGCGATAAGTATAAGACGTATACGATATGTATTTATAAGCAATTCTTCGTATGTATCGCATGCATAAAGTATAAGACGTATACGATATGTATTTATAACCCAGCAAGCCAAATTCAGAGGGCTCGAAATTATGTGTCCGAAAAGAGCCGAGTTTAAGAGCGTTTTTGGAGTAAACACATAATTTTGAGGGTTTTCGGAGCACATTCAGTGCTTTCTAAGCATGGGCTCATAAAAAGCACTATTGTCTGAGTATTTTCGGAGTGGATGTAGGCAGGTAATCGAAAATAACGGTGCTGAACATAACGGGATGCAGAATCATGCAATATGCAAGATTACAGTCAATTCACGCATTCATTCAGTTGTGCAATAAAAAGTAAAAGACAGAGACGTGTTTGCAAAATAGTATTTAATTATGTGTATATATTTACAAGTTTATATAAGTTTTAATTTAAAAATGTAAATTTGAAGTCCAGCCTTCATTCTTAATGAAGATATTTATGTTTAAGTTTCTACTTTATTCTCATTTTGTTAATTCTTAAGTAAAATATAAATATAATATAAAAATATTAAAATTAATTTCGTCTTAGTTTCTTATTTGAACCTTAATATGCATTTGAAAAGAACCTTTCAGGAGGCACTTCAAAGTGCCTAGAAAAGTAACTTTTATGTGTCTTTTCTGAGGTTTTTATATGCTTCATTGAGAGGGTGAAAGCACTTATATCTGTGTCAGAAAAGAGTCAGATTAGACTCAGAAATCTTCCACATTAAGTGCGACCGTTTTCATAGAAAAAAACGCTCATTCCGGACTCTTTTTTGGGCACATTATGACGGTGAATGCTCATAAAAAAGTATCAGAAAAGTGTCAGAAAACGCACATATTGCTTGCTGGGAAGCAATTCTTCGTATGTATCGCATGCGACAAAAGTGCGCTCCCCAAACTCAAAGTATCAATACACGTACGTACATTTGTATGCATAGCTGCACACGTATTGCATGCGAGAGAAGTGCAACGCAGCCAAGACAAAAACGCACTCACACACATACGTGCACGTGCATAAAGAAAGCTCGACTTATTCTCTCACTTCGCTGTGCTCTCTTTCGCTCTCTCTCTCTGTCTTGAATTTGAAAGCTGCTTCAACTCGATGCCGGTCGCGACTTTTCAGTCAGTTGGAAACTTGCAAGCAAAGCGCGCGGTTTAAAAAGCTCGCATCGCACATGCGCAGCAGACTTGAAACGCCGTCAAATTCGCGCGTCGCGTGTCAAAATTATTGCCAATAATCAATTGCAATTGTTTCTTGTTGCAATCGCTAACAACAATAATTAAAGTGTGCAAATGCATAAAGCATTAAAAGGCCGATTGTATAATCAGCTGTAAAATCTTATTATTAATTCAATGCATGCAAAGTGTGAAATTTCTGTTGTTTGCCCTCAAGGAAGCAGCTCTCTTTGAGTATGCAAATTAAGCTCCTAATTAACATGTAAAAGCTGTCAAAAGTGTGCAAAAAAAAACAAAATGAAAAGAGAAATAAAACAGAAAAACTGTAGAAACTATATAAATATAAATATGATATATGATTTCTATTTATTTTGTGCTTATTTCTTTTTGTGAACTTGAAGTGGCTTTTTGGCTATTTGGTGGCGCAATGACCTTTTGTGTATCTTTCGGATGTTAGCCAAATTATAGGTTTTGGGTCAAAAGTATTATGTTGATAGAGTGGCGTGAAATTTGCTAATATTTCACAAAATTTTATTGATATTGATATATAATAATTTAAAATAATACTTTATGCTAGGAAGGATCTACCCTGAATGATATTTTTAGATATATATTTTAACTATATCATATAATTATCATAGGCAAGATCTGTTGAAAATGGAATACCGGACATAGTCTTAAAGCTGAAGCTTTGTATGCGGCTTTTCGCCATTTGTTTCTCTGCTTGAGATGCCTAGTAATTTGTTTATAAGTCTTACTTACCCCTTCCCCTGGTTCCCCTCACCTAATCAACGCACAACTTCTTGCAATTGCATGAATCATTAGCTCGTGCAATTGATTTCCACGCTAATTTTGGCGACGTGCTGGCATTGCGAGACAAGACTTTGACAAAATGCTCGTGGGTTGTAGCTGTTTTAGGCCCCAGGTTAAAGCCATTTTCAATTTTCCAGCGCATTAGTCATCGCTTCGGGTTCGAGTTGAATGAAGCCTTAAATTGTAACTAGTTTTCGGTCGCCAGTCTCAGTCTCAGTCTCTGCCATTAGTCTCTTCCGTTGTCTCTGCAGTGTCTTGCCAATTTTTTTGTGGCTAATCCACATAAAACGTCATCATCCTGAGAGAGTTGCCAAGAGCCAAGTGAAAGTGGACAATGCGCTCCGTCCAAAAAGAAACAGTTACAACTTCAATAACAACTACAACAACAACTACAGCAACAACTACAACAATTGCAGACGCGTGAATTAATTTTTGATGTTTTTTTTAACGGCTATGTGCATTGCTTTTTTTTTTATTTATGCACATATTTTCCATCTACTTAGGCAATTTGCCATTCACTGCACACGGCCAAAATCCAAAAAATACAGAAAGGAAAAAAAGCGTTAAGAAACAAAGCAAACAAAATACGTTAACAACAAATAACCAAATGAATGCCCAAGAGCCAATGGCGCATTTCATTTTTCAATTGCGCATGCGCCGCATTTCATTTAATTTTTCCCATTTTGTTTTCTGCTTTCGTCCCATTCCATTTTCTTTTTCTTACACTTTTCAAGTGTACGTGTTAAGACGGAGTCTTTTAAGTTGATCAAAATGTTTGTTACAACCGCATCTTGGCTTACAACTAGATATAGTATCTTTGTAAATAAGCGATATCTCTTTGCACTTATAGTTTCCGCATTTGATTATTGGCTTTAACAGCCTTTATCTCAGTGCAAAGTCTTCTTAATTACATATTTGTACACACATTTATGCAAATGGTTTATATATTTTACTCTATTTGAATGTGGACTTCATTTAAATGGTCAAACAAATTACACTCCCAACAATTTATTTTATATTTCATTGAAATAATTAGATTCGCTAATAATAGTTAAATAAATTTAAAATTGTATCAAGCTGCTCAACAAATATTCAAAGTTGGTTTCTAGATCTTTTTTCTAGATATTTAGAGGCAACTTAATGCTGTATTAAATACTTAAATTACACGAAATTAGTGTATTAATACATCGTTGTACGTTACGCAGCTGTTTTCTCAACTGGCGTTTTGTTTAATGTGTTGCAAGCTTTTAATTAATTGCACACGTATTAATGGTTAATCAATTTCAACTGCAACTGCGACCTGGCAACGGCAACTGTGCAACGCCCTAAAAAACGTCGAAAAAAAGCGCAACTTTCACTGCTAAAATAACATATAAAAAAGGGTATTCACATAGATGAATGTCTATATATATTTGCTATATATACATACATATATCTAATTATATATACTGTATGTTAAAGTCGCGAAAATAGCCAAAAAATATAAATTTAAATAAAATAAGCTATGCCTGAGCCTGAGGATATCCGCTGCGTGGTGCCTCACGCATTTTCAACTTGCCCCATTGTTGTTTTTGTTATGGTTGTTGTATTGTTTTTTATGGTCTTATTGTTTCATATTATTACCTACTTTGTTTTTACTCAAGATCAGGTTTTTTTTCCTTAACTTTTATTTTGATTTCGCTTTTCATTTTGCATTTTGTCTGCTATACAATGAAAACGACGACAACAAAAACTTGTTGTGTCATATTTCTGTTTTTTTTTCTCTTGTTGCTTTTAAATTAGTTTGTTGTTTTTTTTTATTATTTATTCAACGTGTGTCTCTCTTCTTTTGACGGCACTTGAAATGTTGTTGCATGTGTGTGTTTTTTTTGTATTTCTGTTTCCGAAATAGAATTCAAAATTGGGTCTCCCTTTCGATAAGCAATCACTTTCCACGTGCTCAATTCTTGGGGCTCAGCTCATTTCCATAGTTAATTATTAGGAGAAGCTGTTGGAAACATTATATATTTGTAGAAGTTAGCTCTGGAAGTCAATAATGTGAAGAAAGTGAAAAGCTCTTGGGGAAACCTTAATTAAAGCGGCTTTTAATGTGCTTTGCAAAAGTTTAAATTGTTTTAATAAGATCAAGTTCATCAGTAAAGTCAACTGAACTTAAGCTGAACTTGATATTAGAAGTGTACCAATTTTTATAAAGAAAATAACCTAGCTTTGTTGTAACTGAATTATAATTACAAGACAGTTCTTTGATCTCAAATACTTTTTAAATAAATTTGACTTAAATTAAACTTTATTTAAGCAAAATTTAAGCTAAAAATAAAAATAATAATATAAAATGAAATAATTAAAGAAACAAAGCAAATAAAGGTCCTTCAAAAATACATATTTTTGAATAGTATTTGTACATTCTAATAATTAAATTTTTCTTAATTAATAATTTCTATTATAAATTGGTAGATATTTTTAATTGCTCACTGTATTACCTTAAAATTAAACCGATCCTTGTGTGTCATTTTAAACCCATGATAATTAAAACTAGTTCCAAACGTCAACAGGCCTTTTGAAAACTGGTTCACTTAAACTGTTGTTCATATTCGCTTTTTGAACTTGTGTCTTTGCCTTTTGGTTGCTTTTTCTATTATTTCAACTCTGTGGCCCTATGAAAACAATGCACTATCACCAATTCACACCCAATTAACACCTTATCCATATGTATGTATGTACACACATATATATATAGGTCCACATGCCTGCCAGACATTCGTATCTTGTATTTACAACTTGATCAGCACATTGTGTCGACATCTGTAACATTTCACCTGATTATTCGCGTACTTTCCCAAGCCGCATACCTGCCTTGAATAAAATAGTACAATATATACCATACATATTTAAAAGTAACTATAACAATGGGCGTTGTCTACGTTCCCACGCCCAAAATAAAGAAAAAAAGTGTGTAAAGCATATAGATATATTGGTATATATGTATAAAGATGTACATACTTGCACCAATTGTATGTACGCTTTATTCCAGTAAATTCCAATTCAATTCAAGCGACTTGGTCCGTGTTTTCCCAACCCACTAATTAGTTGTTGGCGTTAAAATATTTTACAATGTTCGACTAGTAGATACCCAGTGACACTGATTTTCATTATAATTTCTCTTTCTTAATAAAAATGTAGAGCTATTCAAGTTCGGAACTAGCATTTTTAATATTTTCTATATTGACTTAAAAGCAAAACTCTTCAAAGTTAACTAACTTTTTTCCCATTTTATCAGATTTTTTGTAATGAGATTTACCTTAAAAGGAAGAACGAACTTAATAAACTGTATTATTCTGTATTTTTTTTAGGGTATACAATGAAAAAAGCTAAACAAACAGAAACTTTAATGAATAGAGCTCAAAACGTACTGTAACTATTTCTATATGTATTTATTTATTAGATGTGCTTTTATAGCCAAGTTTTTCGTGCCTTTTTGCTCAGTTACAGTTACAGTTAATGTGGCAAATTGACTTCGACAAATGCCAAAAAAAAAAAAGCAACACAATTACTATTATTGCTACTCAGTGAAGACCTGCCCCTGCCCCTTCCCTTGCCTCTGCCACTGCCCCATCATCTAGTTGACAAATATGGAGCAAGTCTCGGAATCAAAACAATTTCTGCTGTTTTTGCCGCTTTTTGTTTCACTTTTTGCTTCTTTTTTTGCGCTTCGGATTTTCTCCATAGATATTTTCCATTTGAGCTCGTCTTTTCTTCAGCGGGGTATTATCATTATTTGTAGTTCCTTTATTGCTTTTGCTTTTTTCTCCATTGATTTTTTTCCATTGCCTCTTTTGTTGTCAGAGGGGCCAAATCGAAGCGATTGAAAAAAACAACTTTAATTAGTATTATTTCAAAAGAAAACAATTTGCAGTGCACATTGTTTGCTTCGGCATTAGCCTCAATTCAACTAGGGCAGCACAGGCGAAAGGAGAAGAGAATATAATAGAATTGAAGAGAGCAGATTCACATTGTGGTTGGATTTAAATTTTTTAGATATATTTTCAATGCTTAGTTAAGTTTACATATTTAAATGAATATATTAAACTATAATTTAAAACGATTTTAACTACCTTAAAAATGTAGGTGAGTTTAAGCTGACTAGAAATCTGATTAATGTCAATATGACTTCTCTATAATTAGTACTGTTGTGCTGACTTGACCAGCGACCTATGTCATCTTTGAGACGCCAGAACCAGTTGAGAATTCCAAGTCGCAAAACTGACAAAATAGCTGTAAAGCTGATCTATACGTATTATTAAATAAAATAGTACAATAATAAAATATCAGATTTAGAAGATTGAGGGAAGACTGTATTTAAAACAAACAAGTTTCTAAAATGAATGGTTAATGAAATAAATAAATAAAATAATAAGCAGATAGTAAGTTTTTTTTTGGTACATTTTAAAGCACTTGATTATTAATTGTTGCAATGCGTATGTAAATTAGAAACAATTCTAAGTTAAGCTGCCACTTTCAGTATCATTGCATCATAGAGACAGAAATATATTTAAGCTCAAACCTTGCGCCACCAAATACTAAATTAACACCAATAGTGAAGTGAAGTGTGACCCAAAAAATAAGTAAAAAAGTAAAGAGAGAAAAGGGCAAACGAAATGCCGCATGGAACATGGTGACAACAATAAAGATAACCTGCGATGGGGTCTTCATCCAATCCAATTCGTATCTCACGCCAACGCAAACGAACATCGCGACGAGTGCTGGAAAAGGAGACGGATCTGGATCGGGATCTGCAGCAGATGCAGTTGCAGCTGCAGTCGGCAATGGCAATAACAACAAAACAACAACAGCAACAGTCTGAGCAACGAGAGTGACAACTCACAGACCAGTAGTGGCAGTCAAACCACTGGCAGCAGCACCACAAATACCAAAAAGTCAAATCGCTCCAGCTGCAGTCGTCACCATCGCGGAGCTGCCTCGATTGGATCGCAGGATACGCGCAGGCGTTATTATTATTTTGGCAGCAAGGATGTCTACTGGTGCAAGCAGAGTCTGACTCGCAGCACCAGCAGCTTGGGCCACCGGGAGGCGACAATTGCCAGCACCACCAGCAGCACCACCAGCAACAGTGGCCAGTTGATTTCCAAGGCTCGCCGTCGACCCCTTCAGCTGTGCAGCAGCCTAAGTGCCGCCTATGCACCGCCAAAGCGCAAGGAATTCTACTTTTGTGATAAATATGCAGCAACGGGAAGTGGCTCGGGCAGAGGCAACACCACATCCCGTATCACGGCCACCAACTCATCCACATCCTCGGCTCAGCCCATCGATGTGCGACTGTTGAACTTTTTGCGCAATGCTCAGCGCAAATTTCAATCGGCAGCAACAATAACAACAGCAACAGCTAAACCAAAGTCGGAACACAACAACAATAACGTTAGCCGAAGCAACACCAAAGAACGTTCATCAGCCAGGAGCAACAACAACAACAATAATAATAACAACAACAACCACAACATCAGCAGCAGTTCCTTGCCACCCATCATCAGCACAGATGATTGGTTTGGTTAGTACCAACATTAAAATTAATTCATTGTGTTAATCATCAGATTAATCCTGAATCAATATTTGAGATTTACTGCATAACAAATCAATACCAATTATTGATGTACTCTTGGAATAATCCCAATTACAATACTAACAAATTCGTTTACTACTTATTATTACTTACTTAAATAAATTCTGAATTAAGACTTCAGATTCGCAAGATAGCAAAGTTGAACCAATTTCAAAATAACTATTGAAAGATTTTAAATTTAAAATATGAAAAAAGAGCTTCACTTTAAAATCTTATTCCACAGTTGAGTCCTGAATCATTACTTAAGTTTCTCCTAAAACTATTGTCACAATGTCACCTTCTTCATAGTGAACGTGAATACAAAAACAGCTGACAAACAATTTATGACCCTGGCAAAACAAACGACAATAAAACACAGCAAATGTGCGGCTTCGAGTCGAGACGCTGAACACATATAATTAAATAAAAAAATATGTATATGTTTTTTAGAGCTTACTTAAAGAGTTTAACTGCCCACCCCCTACTATATAGTATTCTTCAAGTTCATAATTAAGTTCTTTTTATTTTGTTGTTTACTTAAAGCCAAGTTCTACTCCTTATACATATTATATTTAGAAAACTCAATGGTTACAGACAGTGTTTATATAATGTTGATAGGCTTATCATTGAATTACTGTAGATGTTTTTTAGAGATTACTTAAAAAAGTTTGACTGCCCACCCCCTACTATATAGTATTCTTCAAGTTCATAATTAAGTATATAAAGTTCTCTTTTTTGTTTTAAGCAGTTGTTTACTAAAGGCCTATTTCTTGTATTTAGAAAACTCAATGGTTACAGACAGTGTTTAAATAATGCTGATAGGCTTCTCATTTCAAAGCAAACATAAACAAAACCCAGCCACAAAGTTTCGTGTCGAGGTGCTGGGACTGCCCACCTGACATACACAGCTAGTCAGGTAATTAGTACTCTTATATAGTACACATACAGGTGAATATGTAGGTACAAACATACTTGTGGCAGGTTTGCATGTTTGCCTTGTAACATGGCTTCCTTCTTCCTGTTGTCCGGGTGTCTGTCCGGTTGTCTGCTTGCGGTTTTCCTGCGCCTCTTGCAATTGCATGCAATATGCAAATTGTTGGCCAAAATGCCAACGGAGCAAGTCCCCTCCCATTAGGTCTTATGGTAACTCATCATGTGGCTCTGTATCACGCCATCATCATTATCATCATCATCCTCTCGTCTCGTTTCATTCATGCCTTTTGTTATGCTTCTCCTGACTGACTAACTGAGTTGACTAAAGTTACCTCTTTCTGTCTTTCATTATTATTTTACACTTTCCAGCTCGAAACTACACGAAATGATTGTGATGTGATGCCTCCTCGTATTTACATATGTACATATCTCTGTTTTCCGCTCTTCCTTCACCTTTTCTATCTTCACCTTGTTCCTTCCTTAACTCGCACACAATGAGGAAGCAATACAAAAGATTCTCACGTACTTGTTACCTCTATAGGTGTTGAACTGTATTTTCTTTCGCTTCTTCCTCTTTGTCTTCCAACTCTTTCCACTCAATTCTAGCATATACAATTTCTTCCCTTCATTCTTTCTGTGCCGTGACGTGAGTTTGCCTCTAGGGTAGTCTGTCAGTTAGTTAGTTAGTTTGCTAGTTGGCTTACACACATCACAGAGCACAACTCAACTTCTTTATAATAGAGCAAAGAGTTGGTCATCCATCCGAAGATAAATTATTCCTTAAAATTTGCCGTTAAATTTATGAAATCAACTTTTAAATATTCCATAAGACATTATAAGTAAGAAAATACAAGTTCTTTGTTCTAGATCTGTGTTGTGCAACCAAATTCAGCAGTTCAGCTCTAGCAAAATACACAAATTAATATAACTACACTAAACGCAATAAGAATCTCAAAAACAGAAAATATTTGCTCTGTTTTGCATGCTCGTCGTCGCCGAAGAAGTCGACATGCACGCGCCAATTTGTAAAACTAGAAAGGGAAAAGCTCGATGATCCAAGAAAACCTTTTTGAAAAATTAATATTACTAGATTTACTCACTATATTAAGGGTTATCTGAAAAGTCTAAAGACGAATGTTTCAATCATCTGATTACTGAATGATCGTGAGTAACAATTTACTTGCATAAATTTCAATGAACTCACTTCAATTTGGCTTAAAAGCAACATCTTTTATAGTCTCATTGAATGACTTGTTGACTGGTTCTTACTGTAGACTCCTTTCGAAAAGATATTGCGTCTTGCAATTGGAGACTACGGAGTGCTCAAAACCCAAAACCCACCTTCAATGTCAACCCCAACCCAAGCAAAGGGGCCCCTTGTCTGGTTTCGATGTTATGCTCTAATGTTGAATTTGGTTTGCCAAGCGCAACGATGGTAACTTTATATGCAGTGGAGCACTTGCGACATTGGGCACAGGGCTGCTTGGGGTTTTTAACCACTTTGATTATACCCTAGAAACACTAATAATGCAGAGGGGGGTCTTAGGATCATCAAAGTATCTCAAAAGCCAAAGCATAATCCAAATATAATAAAATTGTGATTTGTATCTACGAAAATTTAAAATTCGCATTACTTTAGACATATTAACAGGGTATTTTTTGGGTCGATGTATCGTTTTTTGCGGTTAAAAATCTTATTTTAACTAAAATGCAGCATAAGAAGAATTCTGAACTTAAAACGGAAGACACAAACCACAAACTTGAACATAAATATGATAATAAATACAAAATTTTAGATTTTAGTAAAAGTTATTTGCCTTAATTTTAAATCATTCTTAAAGTACATTTTATAAATATACATATTTCTAAACTTAATAATAACATTCTCTGTTAATTATTGTGTTGCACTCTTCCTCAATAAATATTTAGTTGGTTTTCATTGCGAAATTGGTCAGTAATGTATATTATTTATTTAATTAGGTCTTTTGGCTCGTTTGCAATTTGCACAAGCTAATGATGAGCATTACCTCATCCAAAGCTCATCCAATAATATGGCCATATAAGTAATGCGCATTTTGCACCCACCTCACTTCCTACAGTGCATTTCAAAAGTGTGTGTCTCCATACAGAAAATAAGCAATAATAATATTGAAAATATGAGGTATAAAAACAATTGTCAATGAATCATTTAAGTTTATGAAAAGCTTTGCGTATGTTTTTTTTTTGTGTCCGGCAGATGATTGTCGTTATTTTTAAACACTTTTATGCTTATTTATTTTTTTGCTTTTTTTTTGTTTCACTGAAATTACAATACAGTAATAAACAGAACAACAACATTTTAATGATTTCATTGACAGCTGGGCGTTGCATTGTGGCTAATATACTTATAAATAAATAATATTTAAGATCATTTTTCAAACCATTTAATTACACCTCATAAAATACATTGTTTGTGGGAGTTTCCGTCTTTGTTCATTATTTTGAGATAATAAATTAAATGATTCCCTTATTTATTCAACACTTTAGAATCGCGCAACAATAACAAGAAAATGTTAAATAAAAAATGTAGTTGGGCAATGTTTTTTGTTTTTGTTTTTTTCACAATCATTTTTTTTCTTTGTTTTTGTTTTGAGGTTTTGCAAGAAATTTTCATAGTTTTTGTTTACATTTCGTGCGTGCTTTTTGGCAGCGCTGCCAACTCGTCTGCAATAAATCGATAACACGCAAGCGATAAAAAGCAAAGTACAGACTGACATCTTGGCAATTGTGAAGTGAAAAGGCCAAATTGAGAAGTGTGAACTGAGGTGAAGTCATCGTGTCATATCATGTCTCAGGCGGGTGTCGCCAGCTCAACGATGACAGTTATTTACCAACATTCCCCTTCCTCTTTGCCGCTTGTGTTAAAATGTAAATAAAATTACATTCAACACTTGTCTGAGTCGACTTTGTTTGTCTGTCAAGCGTGTAAAACGTTGAATCTACATATATACCCTATAATGCATACTTGACTCATGCCTGATGACATCAAAATGCGTAAAATATAAATGGCAAAAGGGGTTGCAAAAAGAGAGAGAGAGAGAGCAATGGAGAAGCTCGTTTAAGCTAGGCTAAAGGAGCAAAAGAGTTAGCGTATTCTAAAAATTTTTTGTTTTCTTGTTGTACATTGAAGAAGCTCCAACAATATATCAGAAATCTTTAATCTATTTTAAATTTGCTTAAATTCTAAATTCTATACAATCGGTAGATGCTGTACATTTGTTGTAACCGATAACAGCTGATAACGATAAATATGTAGTTATCATAAGATAATTTAAAAAAAAATAAAACTAAAAACCTTCCACTTAACAATCTCCATACAGACGTAGATTACAGGGTATACGCGCTATAAGTCTGAGTCAGATATTAATAATGTCAGAATATTATAATCACTGAATAAAAATAAAATGTACAAAGTTCATCAGCTTAAATTCTGATTTGTTGAGAAGACAGAGGATGTGATAAGGGTGTGGTAAGTTGTCCGTAAAGATGAGTATAAATTAAACTGTTTTCAGTTTATTATTAAATCGTATCTTGACATTTACGAATTCCAATTATTTTTCTAGAATTTATAAAAACAAAGAAACTAAGAGTGCAATTTAATGAAACCAGTATAAAGATGAAAAAATAAATGAAAAGCTAGGAAAATAACAAATTTTATAAAAATAAATCTTTCCAATTTGCGTCAAAGTTTTAATTTCTAAATTACAATTTTGCTCATTTTGGCTTTCCAATTATAAGTTTTCTGGTTTTATGTTTCTGAATTTTGCTTCCCAATTGTCGTAATCTTTTAATATGTATCAAAGGGGGGTAAATTTAATTGTTATTAAGTATTCATTTTATTTTAGAATCTCTCTTCCGAAATCACTTGTTAAATGGAACTATTAATGCAATTTCGATTCGGTGCGGCATTGTTAGACAATAATTGGATCGTTATGCCGTGACTTTGATATACAGGAAACAGACGATGACGATAACAAGAGCGATGACGATGACGATTACGATGACTGCATGCAATTCCGTTTGCTTTGCATTTTGTAGAGTCATGTTAAAAGCCAATTTCAAATGATATATTATAGAAACTGTGGCTAATTGCAATTGCATGAGTCTGTATAATGTACAGACAAACGGATGTGGATCACAATTTGAATTGGGCAAGGTCAATCGAAAGTGGAGGGGCTGATTAATCTGGTAGGCTTTTACCCGTTATCCGTAATTGGCTTAAAGCCTTAACAACCTTTCACACAATCGAAGCGAGGCCCACGTTAAAGACTCCCACGATAAATCTCGGAGACTTCTCTATTCTCGTGACTAGAATCAACAAAAGAATATGCAAATTGCGTTTCCGCAATGAAATTTACATACAATTTGGAAAATTAACCAAACTACAACAATGAAAATACATACATTTAAATAAACACTCCCTAAAATACATTTAAGACTCAATTGCGAGCAGATCGCAAAACAAAAGTCAGTAAGTTTTTATCGCTCTGCGAATTTATGGCTCAATTCCAATTGAAGTTTATGCCTTGGGAATTTTAATGTCAAACCTCGGATGAATCATAGTATAATTTAATTTGTTGCGTTGCAGGGAATGTTATCATTAAAGGAATGGCTCAGAGAAGCTGCCCAACTAAATGTTTGTCTGTAATTTCTGTAAACTCAATTCTTTGAACTAAAGATTGTGTTGCTATTATAAAATTAGTTCCTTTTCAATTTTCAAAATTTTAATTTAATTCTGAATGCCCACTTATAAATTTCTTTCCTTTGTGAAAGCCCATTTAAAAAAAAACTGAATTTTTCAAGCTTTTCTTACATTTAACGAACTGAAATAGAATTTCATATATTTTTCAGTTAACTGCTCAAATGTTACGCAGCTAAAATACCTAATTTTTGGTCTGTACTTACAGGGTATAGCAAAACGGTAGCTCAAGCTCATCACAAATTGCGCAGTAAAAGTTTTAATTATGCTTGTCACATGCAAATGTTTTACATTTGCCAAAATCACTAAACCTCCCTCTCTTTCCACATGTCTCTCTCTCTCTCTCTCATACTCTTTCGGGCATTGCCATTTGGTGCGTGGGCGTTGCCACTTTCTTGATTATCATGCGAATTCAGTGCCGACATTTTCAGTTGATCAACAATTAACATTGACAACAACAATTTGTATGCACTGTGTATATGAAAGTATATGTATGTATATAAGTTGATACATGTGCATATAAAGCGCTTGTGTAATCATTGTTTAGTACAGTTAAATCACTGATTAAGCAAACGTGCATTGGATTAACTAATCATTTTAGTGCAATGCGAATGTCATTGTTATTCCACTTATAACTTCGATAAACTATAAACATGTCGCTTTGATAAAATGCCATTAACAAATGAGTATCTTGAATAAAAAGTGTAAAGTGTAATCTTAAAAGTTAATACACAATTAAAATATTTATAAATGCGTTGACAAAAGAAAAAGGTTAAGAACAAAGAGAATATTTTGGTATTTTTATCATTATAACATTATTATCATTATCATTATTGTATTAAATTAAATGCGTAAGGAAATAATACGAAATTTGTTATTTTCTTCAATTTATATATAATTCTTATATAACTAACTAGCTTTATAACTAAAAAACTATTTATTTTACATACATTTTAAGATAATTCTTTCTTACAAGACATACTTTTAAGCGGCACTGTGAAAGCAAAGCGTTGCCAGATTAGCGAAATGCGTTATGGGCAACTGAGCTCATTGTGAATTTCAAATGAGCTGCTTTCAAATATGAATTTGAACTTGAAATCCCATTAGAGAATTCATGAGTAATACAATTTCAGCTGATTGTTGCTAATGAATATTTGCTATATGATTTACGAATATTCAATGAGCTGAGCAAATAATAACAAGAACGTTTGCCCATTGTGCGGTGTCTATTGTGAACCAGTAAATAGTTAACAATAGCTGTTGACCAAACTTGAATGTGTGAATCTGTTTGGGAGTGAGTGTGTGTGGTCTATCTGTATTTGAAATTTGTGTGTTGTGATTAGATTAGCACTTTTGTTAGCAATTGATTAAAACAAACACATTTGACTTTTGCAGACGAAGAAGCAATAGCTAAAGCAACTGAAGCAAAGTCCAAGGAAACGTCAACAAGGAAATCAAGGACAAGGGCAACCGACGAGGGAGATGCTCTAATAACCGTGGAAATTAAACAGGGTCAACTGCAGCAGAAACAGCGACAGCAACAACAATCAATTGCGGCTGCAAAGCCGCCTCCAGAAACAACAGGAAGGGGAACAGGAGCCGGAACTGGAAGTGGAAGTGGCAGTGCAACTGAAGGAGAAGGGGAAGTAGCTAACAAAACAAGCAAAACCGTAACCTCAACAGGTGACAATATTGTCGCCAGGTGCAAGGTCGAGGATATGAACAGTCACGCGACCGCCACACAGAACGGACAAACAACGGTCGTTGGACATCATCGCGGATTCTCGCAGCCCTCAGTCGCCGCAGCAGCTGCGTCCGGTGGCACATCTGGTGATCCATGGTATCTGCAGGCCACCGGGCATCAAATGCCGCCAACAGCCCCCCTGCGACACAATAAACGCCCAGCGCCACAGCCAAATTCAATGGGCGTTGGCCTCGGTGTTGGCGTTGGCGTTGGAGTCGGAGGTGGAGTCGGAGTCGGAGTTGGTGGCTCATCGCTGCTGCATCAGCAACAATTGAGCCAATCACAGCCACACATTGTGCCACCCAGCATACCGCCCCATCATCATCATCATCATCGCGACAACAATTTGGTAAGTGGATGCAGCTTCGAATCGCAACAATTTTCTTAGCAAGAAGTTGAAAGTTACTTGGGGAAACGAAACGAATATCGGTTTCAGTTACGGGTTCGGTTATGTTCGCATTTAGGTTTTCGGTTATCGGTTACGCAAAATCTTTAAGTAGAGGTTTCGTAACGGTGAACTGAAATGGCATTACTTGCTTAATGTTTCATTCACACATTTATTTCACATATTCTTCAGTTTGATGTAGTTTACTTACATTTAAACAATTTTAATATTTCGTTTAAAAAATTTATTTTATTTGCGCTTATTTGAAATTATTTATTATTATTATTATTTGAAAATTATATCATGAATATCACAAATAAAAATTCAAAATTAAACATAAGAAAATTAAAATCAAAATTTAAAATTTAATAATAATTTTTTTTTTTTTTATGTATACCGAAATTAACCCTTTTAAATGAAACGGTTACTAAATGGGTTTTTCGGTTTACAGTGTTTCTGCTTAAAGATTTCGGTCTAATGAACTTTTTTTTTTCGGTTACGGTTTCAGTTACGGTTTTAAATTTTAATCGGTTTTTACGGCTACGGTGTCGTTTAGGGTTTTAGTCCCTGATTTATAGTTAAACCCTAATCAGTTAAAAGTATACTAACAATTCAACTATTATTATATCCTTACACACAATATTAGAATTTTATCAGAAAATTTTTTACTTTTTTAACTTTATTGTATTTCTTGAAAATTTAGTAGACATCATTTTTGACTTATGCAATTATCTTGTTTTACATACCATACAAATTATTTTAAACGAAGAACTGCAATAGTTATCATATAGAAGACCTACAAACAATAAAAGTGTGCAAGAATATTCAGTTTTCTTGGTATATCATTCTTTCATTAACAATTTTTAAAACTGTTTGAATAGATCACGGAATATGCTCTTATTGAGTAAATAGTATTTATTAAATATGTAATGATAATCAGTAGAGCTATTTTAGTTGTTAGATATCTTTTTAGTCCAATAAGAGCGTGCCACAAATCTTATCAATATTTATAATTAATTATTCATTTATCGAGTGTCATAAAAAAGTGATAACGATAAATGAATTGTGTAACTAGCTCACTTAACTGACTCTACTTGCATCATTTTGTTGCAGCACCAGCCACAACAGACGTCAGCGGCAGCAGCAGCAGCGGCGGCGGCAGCAGCAGCAGGTGCATTGCATCTGTCATCGCATGCGTTGAATAGTCATAATTTAATCAGCAATCATTCGCCAAAATCACCCAATCAAACGCAACAGCAGCAGCAGCAGACGACGACAATTCAAACAGCAGCAGCAGCAACAACAACAACAACAACATAGCATATTGTCAACATTTGCGCCCTCAGCAGCAGCAGCAGCTGCAGCTGCGGCAGCAGCAACAGGAGCGTCACACGCTCAATCGGAGCAGAGTGCATCGGTAACAGCGGCAGCTGTTGCTGCCGTTACACAGCAACAGCAGCAGCAACATATGCAACTGCTGGCCAATTGTGCCACCAGCAATAATCTAATGTCCTCCTCGCTAACGCTGCATGCCCCCGTGGGTGCATTGCCGCCAAAGAGTTTGGCGCACGGCAACAACAGTTGCACCAGCAGCAGCAGTAGCAACAACATGTTGCTACAGTCCTCACAGCCAACAGTTGCCAGCACCAGTGGGAGCAGCATTAACAACAACAACAACAACAGCAGCAATATCAGCAGCAGCAACAACACTACAACTGGCATGTCCACATCTCTGCACAGTTTCGATATAAACGGCGGCAGCATGGACAAATGGACAAGTGGCTCCACAACGGCCATGAATCATGCCTCCCTCTCACCCACAAGTGCACCGCAGCAACACCATCAACAGCTGCAACAGCAACAACAGCAGCAGCATCTGCGCAAGTGCGAAGTCAAGCTGAATGCAATGCCGTAAGTAACAACAATTAGTTCAAAAGATTCTACCAGGAATCGCTAAGAAACAAATAACTTGAAAAAGAAAAAAAATTTAAAAAAAAAAAAAAAGATAATCGATTATTAAGAAAATTACAGAAATACTTTGCTTATTATTCTGAAAATTACAGAAATGCTTTGCTTATTATTCTCAAGAAGAATAAATATTTATTGAACTCTTATTTTTTTGCTTTAGAGTAAGAAATATAAAATAAAACCAAGTTAAATTTTAATTATTATAAAAATAAAAAAATAATAATAATAATTGGTACCTTTGGACTGGAGGTTCCATCTTTTATTAAATTCAATAGTAATTTAGTGATTCTCAAATAAAATGAATAAAATAACTAGCTTTACTTTTCGAAATATACCTCCCAGTTCAAAAAATGTTTCCAATTAATTTATATTTTTGACATTTGTAATAGAATTTTAAAATAGTAGTTTCTACTCTTAGAATAAATTTTAAATGAAGCGTTGATTTGCATTTCGATACAATATATTTTCAATTAAATTGAACTATAAAAAAGTTAAGAGTAAGATTATAATCTGAAAGTTTTGTCAAATAAAATGTCAAAGATTAAATTTTTAATTTTTAAATTTTTGTCTTTTAAAATTGTATTCTTTACTCATCCCGGACTCTACAAAGCCACCCAAATAATTCTTTCCATATATTTTCCATTTCTATAGATGGTTCCATGGCAGCATTACCCGCGATGAGGCGGAGCATTTGCTGCAACCACGCGAGGATGGGCTCTTCCTGGTGCGCGAATCGACAAATTTTCCCGGTGATTACACGCTTTGCGTTTGCTTTCAGGGCAAAGTGGAGCATTATCGTGTCAAATATCTCGAGAATAAGTTAACCATCGATGATGAGGAATACTTTGAGAATCTGGGACAACTTGTTGCCGTAAGTACATTTGAGTTGCTGTTTGAGATGTAAGCAATACTAATAGTCCTTCTTCAACTTGCAGCATTATGAGGCAGATGCGGATGGTCTCTGCACGCAGCTGATCAATTGTCTGCCCAAATTGGGTAAACAAGAGTTTTGCATCAACTCCAAAGAGTTTGTGGACAAGGGTTGGGTCATTCCCGAGTCGGAGCTGCAGCTGAGGGAGAGTATTGGCAAGGGCGAGTTCGGTGACGTCATGCTGGGCATATTGCGCAATGAGAAGGTCGCTGTCAAGATGCTCAAAGACGAGGGCGCTGTGCAAAAGTTTCTAGCCGAGGCATCGGTCATGACGTGAGTTACTAAATAAATAACCACAAATTAAAAAATTATTAATCTTAATTTACTTATTTGTTACAGCACGCTGGAACACGAGAATCTGGTCAAGTTTATTGGCCTGGTTTTTACCAGCAAACATCTGTACTTGGTTACGGAATACATGAGCAAAGGATCGCTGGTTGATTATTTGCGTTCGCGTGGACGACAGCACATAACCAAAAAGGATCAAATCAATTTCGCCTTGTAAGTCTGACTATGTTGACAAATTGTTGCATGAACATGTTTATAGATCAATTCTACAGTCGACATTTTAAAGAAAAATGTCTACAATTTAAAATTTGAATTTGTAGCTTAGCGAAAAACTTGTAAAGCTGACGTATAAACAATTATCAATTAATTTTACAGCGATACTGCCTCTGGCATGGAGTATCTGGAGGCCAAAAAGGTTGTGCATCGCGATCTGGCCGCTCGCAATGTCCTCATCTCAGAGGATTGTGTGGCCAAAGTATCAGATTTTGGTCTGGCGCGCGAGGAATGCTATAATCTTGACGTTGGCAAGCTGCCCATCAAATGGACAGCTCCCGAGGCACTTAAAAATGGCGTAAGTTGAGCAATTAAATAAATTTCTGTTTTTCTATTTAACATATAACCATTTATTTCTGTGTATTCCTTTAGCGCTTCTCCAACAAATCGGACATGTGGAGCTTTGGCATACTCTTATGGGAAATCTATTCATTTGGACGTGTGCCTTATCCCAGAATTGTATGTGTACTAAATAACAATAAGAAAGATAGGTTGTCCTCGGCATGCCGAAGGTTTTATACCCTTACAGAGACATTTTAGGATGTATTAGGCAATACCATAAACAGAATCTGTAAGATTTGTTGAGATATTCCTAGAAACAACAAAGTCTTTCGCAATAAAGATTGATTTTCCAATCGTTCCTATAACAGCTAAATATATGATAAGTTATTCCAATAATAAAGAAAGAACAGAGCTTTTCAGCAAATGAAGGTCTGACATGCCTGCTTTAAAACCTTACACATTTTGTGAGAATATTATATTAACCTCTGCAAGGGTATAAAGCAGCGGTGGGCACGAAATTTGAATTCGGGAGCAGCCGCAAGCTCCCGGAGCCCATGCGTGCCCACCGCTGGTTTAAAGGGTATATAAAACAATTACAACAATTGATTGAAATAATACAATGCCTATTGCACTTACAGCCACTGGCGGATGTGGTGAAACATGTCGAGGTTGGCTACAAAATGGAAGCCCCCGAGGGTTGTCCAGCGGAAATCTATGAGATGATGCGTCAGGCGTGGGACTTGAATCCAGCAAAGCGGCCAACATTTGCGGAGCTCAAAGTGAAGCTGCAGCAGCTGAACAATGCAACGGCGTGAGAGGCAGATGGAGAAGCAGCTAATTAGATCCAACTAATGGATGGATATATATATATTTAAAAGGACTTCATTTAATACTGACCTTGACATTGACACAGAACACACTCAACACTGAACGTAACAATTTTTCGTACCAATAAATAAATAAATATTTATATATATAAATATAAATATAGACGTATATAACTAACTTACAACAATTTATTTACATATATAATTTATGCGATAAGTTTTTTGTAAGCGAAACCCAACACAATCAAGCAATGTTAGTGAGTTGCGCCCAGCTAACGATTTAAATACTAAAATATATATATCGACATTAACATACATTATAAATATATACACACATATATACATACTGATGTGCAGCACTGTATTTGAAAAATGATTAACCAACTGCAAACGGAAAAAAGGGCAACTGTGTAGTTTACTATTACGATTACGATTACGATTACAACATTATTAATTATTATATACATACATATTATTGTGTTAATTGTAGTATTCCCTCTTCACACTGTCCTCATTGTATACATTTCTTTCTCTATCTGTCTGTCTATATATATGTTATTATAGAATACGCATACATATGAGCGCCCAAAGCAGGACATTTGTTAGTCCTTGTCGTTGGGCGCAATTTCGTATAACAAAATTGTTTATAAATAGATTCGTTTTCATTTTTGCTCTTTTTAAATAATTTTCTGATTGTAGCACAAGCGACACAGCAACAATAAAACTTGTACAACAAGTTGCTGAATAACAATAAAAAATATTATAATAAATGAATCAAAAATTAGTTAAATTTAGTTACATTTACATTTATATATTTCTATTTTAAATCAAAATGAGACAAAATTAAAAAAAATAACAAAACAAAACAAAAAATCGCAAATTTGAAAATCGACTTGAGAAAAAACGGCTTTTAGCTGCGCATCCTTAAAAAAAAACAACAATAACAAGAGAAGAAAAAGAAAACACTTGTGAAAATATGCATTACCTAAATACTACTATATATAAACATAAAGTTTAATGAAAGCTCTTATATACTTAGCATATGTGGCATGATTAATGTTTAATAATCATAAATAATAATACTTATTAAATTATTACGCGCAAATTTCCATGTACGTACATCTATGTATAAGCACAAGTCCCAATTGTTTAATCACTTTTTCTGTCCATCCCTTTGTTTATTACATACTTTATTTTACCAGAGGAATCTCTTCAAAACTTATATATATATATATATGATATATCTATAAATATATATATCTAAACGCCGCTTTAAAAATAATAATAAAAACAATAAGAGAAATTGTAATTTATTTATGATTATACATATATTGCTAAATACTTAACAATTGATATATTTAATGTTTTATGTTTCTTTTTTTTTCATAAGAAACCTGTACAATTTTTTGCTTTAACATTTACTTTTATTTTATGTACAACACTCACACACACATTTACACATACGTACACGTCCACATACATTTACAATTAATTTAATTTTAAAGTTATTACTTTTTTAAAATACAAACGGAAAACAACAATTTTGTCAAACAAATTTATAAGTTAGCAAAAACAAAAATTATACACGAAAATTCGCACGAACACGTAATACTTAATTGGATTGGAAGGGAAAGAAGTTGGAGTTGGAGTTGAAGATACAAAAGGATATGAAAACTTTTAATAAAAGTGAAAAATTATAATTTCGTAGTGTTTTTTAATGGGAATTCTGGATAACGAAACATTTCAGCATTTCGATTTCTTTTTCTTTTGCATATTTTTATAGCTTGGATATTTGAGAATATCGTCCTAAAAGGGTTTTTGAAATTCGAAATACTTTAGGAGATATGGCCTTTTTTGTGAAGCAATTTTTATGTTAATGCATATGGTCAAAACTTGTAACGCGTTTATCTCGAAACCACTTTTTTCGAAGCTGCGGCACGGATTGCGGAGTTCTGAGCCGATTTTGATGAAACAAAGTGCAATCGACGCCGAATTGTCACCATTATGGTCCCTACCTCAATCATAATTTTAAAAATTTCTTTACTATTCTTATTTTACACTAAACTAAAAAAAAAAATGGCCCAAAACCGATTTTTCATTTTTCAATGGCCGCCATTTTGTAAAAATAGATCGCAAAATTATGATTGAGGTAGGGACCCGAATTACATCTGTACTGAATCTAACGCCGTTTACTTTTTTCATTTCTAATGATCCGAAGTGAAGTTATCCGTGCCGCAGACAGCATACCTTTTTTTTCGATGTCCAACTTTGAAGGCCGACAAGTTTTTGAACAGCCCTCGTACAAAGGAAAAATTTAGTTCCTTATAGAATCAAAAAACAGAATTTAAATAACTACTTCCGTTTTCAAATACGATTTTTTTTTAAAAAAAAAAGGTCCAAAAACAGCCTTCCAACCAGCAATACCCCCTTAAATTGAAGTTTAATGAATCCCATATAGCTACTTTCTATTGGTTCATGAAATTAAGACTTGAAATATACAAAAATATTGAAATATATTAAAAAATTGGCTATTTCGAAAACTGAAGCACCTATTTTTGAGACTTTAAGTAAGTATGATCAAACTGACGAAAGTTTTCGACTTATTAAACTTATTCGTAAGATATGCATTTATTTTAAATTTAGAATTATCATAATGCTCCAAAAAATATTTAAATAAATACAACAAACTTTTGGAAGCAACACTAAAAAATAACCTAAAATTAGTTTAAGATTTAACTAAATAACTTTAAGATTTTAAGTAATATTAATTATAAATTTTTACGACAGTTTGTTATTTAATTTAACCGTAAAAGTAAAATACCTTTAGCTTAGTTACGATGTGAATCTTAAAAACAGTGAACCATTGTATTTTTTTTTTGTTTTTCTGCTCACACTTCGCAAGCCAAATACTTACGATTGAAAAGATATGACCCTCTGCAAGTGGGTGAAGCAACAACTTCCACTAACAAGACTATAAAAAATGCCTGTACTATTCATTACAAGCGTGCTTATTCGCCTCGAATATTAAACCTAGCTGATAGAGGTTAAAAGCTTAATTATATTTAAGATTATGCAATTCATATTCGAGCTACGCATATCTAATGGCATTTTTGTGAACTGAAAATTTCATAATGCATAGTATACAAATTTACATTTGTTGTCTTACCAAATCCAAACAAACAATAATAATTGAATAACACTTGCCAGAAATTAGAAAAATGCACACACTTTTATCCCAGTTTAAATGAAAAATGTTTATAACTGAATTTGGGTTTATATATATTGGTATCACATATACAAATGATCTTAAAATACTTAGGATAAAGTATTTCAGTCGTTAATAAATATTTAAAATTTTACGTTTCTTAAAATCTACATACAGTGAAGACAACATAATAAGTCTATTGTTTACAATTAAGTAATAATAATCAGTTTTGTAACTAATAAGTATGTTTTAAAGTAAAGAAATGCAAAGGAATACTAATAGGTTAAATAGGTGCACATATCCTGTTGGATCAGTGCGGGCAGTAAAATAGTATTTAGTACTTAGGATACATTGGAATTTTCCTTAACACGCGTGTCACGCCTTGTTCGGGGAGGTGGAATCGGTGGAGCTATTTGTATATTTTTTTCTTTAGCTTTTTCAATGTCATCGATCGATATAATGGGATTAAAGACTTTGTCATGGGTTAAATTTACTTTGGATGAGTTTACATCTTTCTTGCAGAATTTTGTCAATAATGATTTCTTCCATTCGGTGACTTTAAGTGGATAATACTTGTAGATCAGCCATATTCCGATGCCAGAGATAATCAATAGCAATATAAGGCTGATCAAGAATATAAGTGAATTGAAATTATCATCATTATTATTATTAACTTCAACTTGATCCTTCTTAGGACTTTGAGCTGGTGTAGTGACACGGATTGTGGGTCGCACTGGACGAATGGGAGGCGGACGGGCATCTGATGTTAATGCGATATCCGAACATGATCGAAACTCCTCCTGAGGACCACAGCCAACTGCACCAATGCCATCGTCACACATGCCCCAATTGTTTCCGGCTACATAACGCCATTGCAACACACACTGATTGCATAACATCTCTAAAAAAAACAAAGAAAATCCACATTAATTCAAATTCCCTGAATGCAAGTTGATGACACAAGTTACCTGGCAATTGAGCTTTGATTTCGTAAATGCGACTGCCATTACGTGGATAGAATCGGGTATCCAAGTCAGCTGGATTTCGCTGGGAGGGTGAACCACTAATGATTGCCAATAAATTCTCATCTAAACAGGACTGCTTAGCGCTTGCCTTCGGACACAATCTGAACTCAAAGTATCTAAGGAAATGAAATCAAGTTATAGTTCTATGAAAGATCTCTTTTAATTCGATTTTACTGCTTACCCCATGTGACTGGCAGTCAACTCCACCCGAATAGTCATGTCGGATCCGGGCAAATAGCTTCGCACAATGACACCCTGTCCCCACTGACCACCATTCTCATGGGGTCGTGGTTCAGGCATGTCCCAAGCATCTCCACATTCCCCGCACTTTCCACCGTTCCGCTTCCACTGTCGTGTAAAGCCGCCGCAATACAGTTCATGATCATTATAGTCCGGCGGAGTTTGAAATCCATAGCGCCAAGCGGACGCTCTGCTCGGTGGCTCTATAAGTCTTCCATGGGCATCTCCGCTATAAACATAGCAGGAGATAACGATGCAGAAAAGATAAAGACTTATCTGGGTGCTAGACCTGATGTGGTCATTGCTGCGAGCTGATTCCCGCCAAGTCATCACCTAGCACCTACAAAAAAGACAAAGGACAAAGCAGTTTATGTACAGTTAGTCATGTAATTATTTTGACAGATTCAACAATTCGCAAATCTTTGAAAAAAAGATACATTTTCTTGGTTTTTTATTTTTACTGTCGGGTAATCTATCTGACAAAGTGAAAGATTCACATACAGTCGAACCTGCCTAACTCAAATCACCATTATCCAAAGAAAATGTTCGAGTTATGGAATTCGACTTAAAGAGTCCTTTTTATTAACTTAATTAATTTTACTGCTCGAGTTAGAGAGAAATTCGATTTATAGAAAGTTCGAGCTATGGAAGTTCAACTGTATTTTTTTGCAAAACTAATATATCTTCGTTTCTTGAAATTTTTCTTATTTTTTAAACAAGTGAAAAACGGATTAATAAGATAAAGAGAACAATTCCTTGACTAGCTGTATATTTACATAAGTCACTATATGCGTATATGTATATGCGTTTACATAAGGAACACCAAATACTTTCAGAGCTTTAACGGTTTCACTAATTTAGTACACAAATAAAAAAAAAAACAAAAAAACAGAAACTGGTTTTGAACAAAAATAAAGTTAATGCTACATTTCCTTAAGTCGCACGAAGAACCAGAAAACCAGAAACAGTCTGAGGTGCAAATGACTCGTTAAATAAAAAACAACATCCTTTTGTGGATACAATTTAAAATTGATGAAATGCATTGAAAGACGATACAAAGACAATAAATAATTAACACATTACATTATTAAAGTGCAATCAAATTTTACTTTCATTGTTAACTTTCACCCGTACTTGGTACAATAAAAATCGTATCTGCATGTTAACTGTAAATACATTATGTATTTGCACTGTTGTGCATTCGTATAGATTAATTATAATAATGATTTAATATGCACATATGTACATGTATATACATATATATATAAAATTATAAACACATGTGTATATATGAAAAATTCAATCACGCAAACTTGCACAATTTTATATACTTTTGTATGTAAATATATAAAAACCAAAGAAAAATTCGTGTATATAAAACATTTGAATGCTATTGCTCAAGTGTGCTACGCATATACAAACATAAATACATACATACTCGTGTTAACTATGAATAAGTGTTACTCACATAAATTTGACTGCTAATTAAGCGAATTAGTACCTTATTTTTTTTAAGTTTTTTCGGCTATTTCTTAGGTGAAGATGCTTTTGCAAAGACTTCTGATGCGTCGCTATCAGCGTAGGTTTTGTCTCTATGTAAAGTAGATCACAAATTCGTAAGAAATTTTGCCTTTCACTGCAGAGAGTGAGAGATATTAACTGCGTGAAAAGCAGCTCTATTGTCACTTTTCACAAAATTAAAAATATTCGTCCAACAGCCACAAAGTCCAAACCAACACTGAGTATGTTGGGGACCAAGCATGCGGATTTCAGTTACTTTTTCGGCTCTTTGAGTTGTTCAACTGGTTTGGAGAAATTTTTATAGCAGCCGAAGAGCGTCGGTTGAATGAGTATGCTGGAAAAAAAAATGTTATGGTTTCAAGTTGTACATACGCTGTCTTCAACTTCAGCTTCAGCTCAGCCTTAACTCCATCCAATGTAATGGGCATTGTGTGCGGCATGTTGAGAGTGGTCATGGTTCAGAGCCCAAGGAACCGTGTGTATGCTGAGCACTGACATAAAAACTGCTTTCCGTTCCCAGAAATATTGGGCTTAGGTAACTTTAAATTGTCACTGTATTCCCGCCATCACACATCATTTATATAAAATGTTCAAAATGTCTTTAACAATTAACGCGACACAACGCGTCGGCGACTTGTTAAGTCATTAAATAATTGGGGCATACATAAGAAAAATATATGTTATATTAACTCTCTTCCCATTGCAAAGTTACTCTACCAATTAAATATATTTGTATAAAATTTGAATATACTTCATCTTCCAAAAACTGCATAAAATACATACATATATATTTTAAGCATGTCCATACATTTAAAATACCATTGTGCCAATTTCTTCAGAATCTTTCCATTAATTAAATCAAAGTCACTTTGTTTATCTCATGGAGAATATAATCAAGACTGATATCAAATGTTTTTTATGTTGCTTTTTTTTAATGCTTTGTTAAAAGTTTTTTAAAAATAATTTCTACCTTTAATACTGAATATTATGTAAGCGAACTTTTTACATTTCTCAAGTATATTTAAACTCTTATCTAAAGAGTTAACGGTTAAAGTTTAAATTTTCCGCTATGATAACACACAGCTATTCGTCAAGTCAGTTGGCAGGTCTGGTATTTAATCGGTAATCCGATACATTCAACGGAATACCCTTAACATTTATCGACAACAATATTTTGCTAAAATAAAAATAAAATGGATGGTTTCAATAAATGTAGGCTGCTAAATTTTAAATCTGTAAATCTCTTCCGCAAAAGAGATTGTTCTTTAACATATCTCTCAAAATATTTTGAAATTTTAGCTATCCTCGTAATTATCAGGATTGTTTATTTTTTTTGTGCACAGAAAAATTCGATGAGTCGATGCTTCATATACTTAAGTAGCCTTTTACATTGTTCAAAACTTAAAAGTATATTAAATTGAAACATTGCCACAAGTAAATAAAGAAAAAATTGATTTCAAGAGCTTAAATTATTTTAAAGAAATTTAAATATAAACTGACCAACTGAAAAATTATCGATTTAGTTCATGATTGACTGAATGAGTTCATTCGTTCATCTTAGTGAACCGTTCATTTAAACTTTTTCAGAACGAAGCGACAACTCTACTGAGTCAAACAAACACTTATTATTTATTGTAATCAATTATTATTTATTAGTTAAAATACGAAGATATAACTATGGCGGACAGGCTAACGCAACTACAGGATACTGTGAACCAAGTACGTTTTCGAACATTATTACACGTTTTCAAATATAAAGTTGTTTAATCTTGTTTGTTTTAGCAAGCCGAACACTTCTGCAATGCTATTGGAGTAATTCAACAGACCTCGTACCCCAGCAAGTTTGCAAATTTTGACAGGACAGGCTCTCAGACGCCAGTACAAAACCCGCCGCAGGAGGACTATGCACAGTTATTTGCGCAGCTAATTGCACGCTGTGCCAAAGACATTGACACGCTAATTGAGTCCCTGCCCAATGAGGACAGCTCCATTGAGTTACAAAACTCAAGTCTTAAGCGTTTAGAGATCGAGAACCAAGAAACGGCCGAGCAACTGGAACAAGTTGTTCAAAAGGGAGAGCTTTTGTTGGAGAAAATCCAGAATGCACTGGGAGACATTGCTCAAGCTCAATTAGATATGCAAATAACATTAAAACCTAGCTTGCAGTGAACAGTTAGAATGTATTAGAATATTCTTTAATCTAACTGTGTGTTGTGATATCTTATTTTCCGATGAGTTAAGGTAAAATGTCATGAAATATATGTATGAAATGCAGTTTAAGTTAAACCGACCATCGTTCAAACTACTTTGAGTTGCCTGCCTTGGGAGAAATGCCTATTAAAGGCGTTCGCCATTCTCTCTTGGAATTTAGAGCAAACGAAATTGTTCGTGAAATTGAATTTAGTCAAGGTGGACCGCCCGGACCACGTTGGTTCTGAAATTGATGAAATCATAGATGTATTTATGGACGATCTCATGGTCATTTATTCTTACCGTCGTTGAATTAGCCTTAATGTTCCCAAATCTATTATCGTCTGTACTGTGAAGGCGAAGGGCTAGCTCGAATACTAGACAGAATCTTTGGATTAGGTAATGGTGTAACCTTGGTGAATATATGAAAGGACGTTCACAGCAATTTTGCGGATGATGCCACAATATTCACATTGGCCTGATGGATTCGAGCGTCAAAAGCTTGTGCAGCGCACGTTCGATGAGTTGCCGCATCCATAGCACTGAAATCAAATTATCACTGAGTGTTTGAAAATCATTTGAAAACCATAAAGGATATTTCTGTCGATATCGCATATATTCTATAAAGCTAAAAATGATTTATGACCCCTACTTTCGAGATGCGGTAGTTGGAAATACCGGAAGTTACTCTGTTAAAGCTTTTAAAATTGGAAAACACTAAAAAAAAAACATTCAATGCCGCCTCAGAGTTAAAAACTGCCTTTGACTCCTCTAGGAAGTCTTAAGCAAATCCGCATCCGCTTGAAAGAAGAAAAGAATCATAAGTTTATTCGAGAGTGGATTCTTGTGCGCTGCATTCTTACATTTTATTGGAGGAACGTTACACAAAAGATCTTAATGAAGAACTAAATACGAGCTGCAATGAGACAGCATCCATTTGAGTATTTGGTGTCTGAAAGCAAACAAGAATTTCTGTATAACCAAATGATTGAATAAAACTGCATATGTTTACTGTATGGAAATGTATTACATTTATTGTTCTGCTTTGTATTTAAGCTCAAGTTCCATTTGCTTTAATTTGAAATCATTTTCAATTTGACGTTCCTCCAATTGGAGCTTGCGCTCCTCCAAATCTAGCTTACGCTCCTCCAAATACACCTTGCGATCCTCGAAAATGGTCTCTAAGTAAAGCTTATGATACTCCAAGTTGAGCTGTATTTCACTCTGGCTTTTAAATGGACCAAGGTTTTTTCTCTCTATTAGCTTCTCAACTTCTTCAAAAATGCGGTCCATCTTACGCCTCATCTTGACCCTCATCTGAGGTCCCTGGTCCATACTGGCAAAAATTTGTTTTCCACTGATAAAATGATCGCAAGTCTGTCTAAAATGGGAATCCACGTTTTTTTCACCGACACTGATATTAGTCAGATATCGTCGAGCAGCTGTTCACAGCCACTGTTGCCACTCAAGTGAAAATTTTGATCCTACCAGATTTTAGGAAAAAGTTCCGATTTTTAAAAAGGTAGCAACCTAATGTACTAGCACTAAGCAAATAACCTATAGAGAACCCATCCTATACAACTAAAATGTCACAGAAAAAATGCATGCGAAGCGTCCACAGCGAAGTGTTTCCGATCTGGCAATATTGTTCTAGTGGAATTTATAAGAGAAGCGATTTTATTTTTGAGGCCGATGCTTGCGAAACTTAAACATGTGAAATGTGAATTACCCTCCACCCTTAAAACTTTTAAACTACATTAATTTATTCAAAACAACACGCTTAATTTTTATAAATTCCACTAAAACAATATTGCCAGATCGGTAACACTTCGCTGTGGACGCTTCGCAAGCATTTTTTCTGTGACATTTTAGTTGTATAGGATGGGTTCTCTATAGGTTATTTGCTTAGTGGTACTAGATAAAATGTTTTTTTTTTTATTTTTAACTCAAATAAATAAACATTTATTAAATTTATGAATACGCAAAAATTAATTACAAGTACTTTTGTATACATCACGTTAAAACAATACCCATGAAATTAGTCACTTTAACTAAATCCAACCGTCGTAAAAGCTGTAAATTAATTGTGAAGTACATAAAGAGACTTAATAGGTTTAACATCGAGTCGCTTTTAAAATGTGTAACAATTTGGTGTTACTCTTGCCGATTTCATTTTAACCAACTAACTGTCGTATAAACTGTCAAAGTTTGGAATAATAGGGCTGCAAATCACTGAGCGCTACTTTGCTAGAGAAGAGCGGATCCTATTGGACGCTGCCCCAGCATCGACCTTTCTAGTTACCCCATTTCCAAGCGACTATCAGAGAGTGAGTCCGGAAAAGCAGCTAAGATTCACCGAAAGACACAGCCAATGCCGCGCCAGAGTTTAACACTGCCTTCAGCTTCTCAAGGCGAACTTTCGTAATTCTAAGGAGTTCCGCATTCGCTTTAAATACAAGTAAAATCATATATAAACTTATATGTAAATAAACTTATTTGCGAGTGGATTTATGTGCGCTGCGTACTTCACAACATTTTACTGGAGAATCGCGAAACAAAAGATCTTGATAAAGAATTAAATACGAACTGCAATTAGACTGCATCCATTAGTTTATTTGTCGTCTGAAAGCAAACGAAAGTTCCTGTATAACCATATGTTTGAATAAAATTGCAAATGTTTACTGTGTGTACATACATATGTATTAAAGCTTATTGTTCTGCTTTATATTTTAGCTCAAGCTCCATTTGCTTTAATTTGAATTCTTTTTGAATACGAAGCTCCTCCAAATCCAACTTGCGTTCTTCCAATCTCAACTTGCTTTCCTCCAAATCCAGCTTGCGATCCTCCATAATGGCGTCAAAGTAAAACTTCTTATGCTCATGTTTGATCGGTAGACCATTGGACATTTCTGCTATAATGAACTTCATCCTACGAATATTCTTGGCAATCATCAGATGTTCTGTGTCGTCCATACTGGCGAAGCTTAGTTTGCCACTTATAAAATGTTCGCAGGTCTGTCTGAAATGGAAATCCACAATTGATTTTTCCCGACACTGATATTAGATATCGTCGAGCAGCTGTTCACAGCCACTGCTGCCACATTTTTTGTTTTTTATGGAGTAACAACTATAAATATGTACTTATAATACAATTTTTTAATCTTAATTTAAATAAATAAACATTTTTTAAATTGATTTATGAGCACGAAAAATATATCATAATATATTTAGAAAATATTTTTTGTTTGTTAGTAACCTATAAGATCGGTAAAAATTGATAAAATTTAAAGTAAAATAAAATATTCTATGAGTAAAAATAATGAAGGGTGTTCCTGAAACAGAATATAATAAGAACTTGATTATAGACCAACAAAAAACACACAAAGCGTTTGCAGAACGCAAGGAGCATGGCTCGGTATATTGATTATATCTAACCAAATCGTAATCAGGTCCAGAAACTACCGTTGTCGCACACTGGAAAAATAGCTTTCTTGCCATATAGTAGATTTTGAATATTAATATGACTGCAACTTACTTCAACTGCATCTCAAACTTTATTAGCTTCTTTTATCTGAGTTTTCTAAAAACTATTTGGTGCGTCAGCTTCACATCCCTCAGCCCTTTTTAGCTGTTATATTCGTCTGCATTAAATATATAGTTAATTAAATATCAAAGCTTGAGATGTAGAAAACTTTCATCGATTTTCATATTGAACTTAGGGCAGAGTATAATTATTCACCAAGTTTGGCCAAATAAGGTTATCAATGTGAATGATCGCACATATAATAAATTTATATTACGCGTCAAATCTGCCTCAGAGCTGATTATTTAAAAACTTTTAAAGTCGCCAAATTACCAAATTTTTTCTGGCCACAGTTTTATAAAAAACTTTATTAAACCGTTTGATGATGAATGTTTAGTTCATTGGCGATGTCATGGCTGCTTATGTGACGGTCCTGGTCAATCCTTTCCATAATTTCATCGACTTTTTCAAAGATTGGTCGACCATCTTTCACATCGAAATTTCCAGAACGGAAGCGAGCGAACCATTGTTGTGCTACACGAACTGATACAGCATCGTCACCGTAAACATCACAAATTTCATTGGTGGCTTGCGTGGCATTCTTCCCTTTTTTATACAAAAATTTCAAAATATTGCGAATTTCTTCTTTATTTTCACTCATTTTTGAACAGCTGTAACTTTTTTTCAAATTCCCCGAATTAAATTTTTTCGATTTCCCTGATTTGCTCTGGGCACACTGAAAATTTTGTATGGAGCAGCTGCGAACAGCTGACTGCGAAATCTAAACCAAATCTAAAACGCTTTCCGGAATACCACTATTAATGTAATATGATAGAATATTGCATCAACAGTTACATTGCACATTGGGCGGAAATCCCGTTTTTTTAGCAAAAGCCTCTAAATGTAAAGCTAGGAGCTTGAAATTTGGCATGAACCTTAGTTAGACAAATATCGAATTTTGAATTTTTTTTTTTAGATTTGGACCAAGCCTTTACCACCCCCTCCCCATCCGACTATGAGAAAAAAGTGTAATATATTTATATAAAATCGTAATGTAAAGCTAGAGACTTGAAACTTGGCATGAATCTTAGTTAGGCTAAAGTACAATTTATATTTTTTTCGGTTTTTTAGTTGGACCTAAAAAAAATGGACCCCCCTTTTCGCTTTATCCACGATTCATTGAAAAATATATATTGTTTTTTAAAAAGCTTCAATATAAAGGAAAATATTTCAAGCTTTACATGATTGCTAATCAGACTAAACTAGAATTTATAAATTTCTTTGTTTTTTCATTTGACCATGTTCCTACCCACCTCCCCATCTAACACCTGGGAAAAATCCAATTTTCAAGCATAAAAGCACACCCACTTCTACTGGAGTATTTCGAAAAACCGCAAAATTCCGCTAATGATTTAAACTCTACATAAATAGATGCATACAGGTTAGATTCGACAAAATTATGGTTAATTAATAACATTGAAAACATAACGAAACAAAAGCACATATAATTAAACACATACAGCGGTGGCCAAAAGTATTTTGGCACCCTTTAAAGTAAGTTCTAGCCGAATTTTGAACTTACTTTACGTAATGCTTGGTATCAATGGAATCAATGAAAATCTTTCGAATGGTGCAATACTTTCTTTAACCCATTAAGTACCCATTGATATATTCGAATATTTGTAAACGTCAACTTTTTCAACTTTTTTCCTCGATTTTTTAAAACAAATGTTTTGATGCAGAAAGTTTCTTTAAACAATTTAAATAGTATCTGCAAAAAAAATTTTTCAAATATCTTTTCGCTAGTATTTTTTATAATTTTTTGAAAATGGCGAAAAAGGCACTTTTTGCACTTTTCTACATACCTTGATGATCATTTTCCATTTTAAACTATTTAAATTCGTCAAACCGTTTAAAAATGGGAGACTGTCAAACAAATATGAAATATTTAAATCGGACCATATGCAGAAACTGCGTGGCACTAACAGCTGACTTTGAAAGGCTGGTCTTTAACGAAGGTTGCATACTAAAATTTAAATTTAATGTTTTCGATGATAAGGGACAATTACCTACTGGAAAAAATATTATAACCATAAAAATATTAAAAAATACAATTTAGGGTTGTTGCCAAAAAACGGGCAATTCCGCCCAATGTGCATTGGCTGGTGAATTACGGAATTTGAGAGTAGACCAAATAAATTGAAGTTGCTGAAAAATATGGTATCTCAGCGAAAACAGTTTTCTTCTGGAAAACGAACGAAAAAACCAATTGTTGAGAACAAACAGGAATCTGTTTTTTTTTTAAATGAGAAGAAAAGTTTGCAATTTGAAATTTATGAATGAATGAAATTGTAGTTTCTGTTAAAAAACTTTAAAAAAATAATTCCCTAAGTCGAAGTCTCCCTAAGTCGAACTTTTTCTTTGGATAATAGTGATTCGAGTTAGGGAAGTTCGACTGCAATATCTAAGTATTGTCTGGGCTGTGAAAGAAAAGCGTCGACCTTTCTAGTTACCCCATTTCACTTCCAGAGAATGAGTCCGGACGTGGAAGACACAGCCAATACAGCGTTAGAGTTGAACACTGCTTTGGGCTCCTCAAAAAATCTTAAAGAACTGTAATCGTCACAACGTTTTATTGGAGCATCATCACAGAAAAGATCTTAATGACAACTTAAATTCGAACAATGAGACTGCGAACTGCATCTGAAAGCAAACGAGAATTTCTGTATAACCAAATGTATGAATCCCAAATGTATGAATAAAATTGCATATGTTATGTATGTATACATACATTAGGGCGGGTCAATTTGTTCGGGTCGAAAAAAACGTGATAATCGTCCACCAGAATCGGAATCTACGATGTATTCTAAGAATATTTCACCAAGAAACTATGTGTCTAAAATCAATTCCTAGCCTCCGCTGAGAAGCATGAAGATGTTAGGTTAAGGTATATGGTCTTAGTCTAGGATCGGACCCTACTCCCCAAAAATCAAAAATAAAAAAACCCAAAAAGGAGGCGATTTATGATGAATTTTGGTGAAAAATTTATTAGGGGTCTTTACTGGTTTTTTTTTATTGAATTTTTAAATTTTATTTAAAAATGAACTTTGCATTGAAAAAGGTAATTTTTTATCAAAATTTCAAAGTTTCAAAATTCAATAAAAAAAAAACTAGCAAAGACCCCCTAATAAATTTTTCACCAAAATTCATCATAATTCGCCCTCTTTTAGGGTTGTTTTATTTTTTTTGAGATTAGGGTCCGATCATAGACTAAGACCATATACCTTAACCTAACATCTTCATGCTTCTCAGCGGAGGCTAGGAATTGATTTTAGACACATAGTTTCTTGGTGAAATATTCTTAGAATGCATCGTAGATTCCGATTCTGGTGGACGATTTTTGCGAAAAAAAATTGACCCGCCCTAACATACATACTTATGTGTGTAAGTGTATTACATTTATTGTTCTGCTTTGTATTTAAGCTCAAGCTCCAACTTGAGAATTCGCTCCTTTTGCTCCAGCTCCATTTGCTTTAGCTTAAAGTCATTTTCAATACGAAGTTCCTCCAATTTGAGCTTGCGCGTCTCCAAATCAAGCTTGCGATCCTCCGATTGCAACTTGATTTCCTCAAAGTAAAGCTTACGATACTCGAAGTGTAACTTCCGCGTCTCCAAGTCCTGAAAACGCTCCTTACAGTTTACTAATTCTAATTGACTCTCAATGCTGCTCATGCTCATTTTGTTTAGTTTTTCAATAAAAAATGTTTGCAAGTCTGTACGAATTGGAAATCCACGTTTTATTTTTGGGAATCGTTATGGCGATATCGATACTATATCGATATTTACTAGCGATATCCTTGTAGGAGACGATATGATATTCAATGTACATTAAAATGTACCAGTTAAAATTTAAAATGTACCAGTTTTGGTACAAGTTCAAATGTGGCAACTGTGTTCGCAGCAGCTGTTTGCAAAGTGCACAGCGAGTCCAGATTTAAATTTGATTTCGTTTCGTTTAAGCATCCGTGATCAAAAACGATTTTCTGTATAACATATGATTTGAATACATATTCATAAATGTATTGTGTGTAAATAAATTTATTCCTGTACTCTGTATTTTAACTGAAGCTCGAACTTGAGAATTCGCTCCTTCTGCTCCAACTCCTGTTGCCTTAATTTAAATTCATTTTCCATTCGACGTTCTTCTAATCTTAGCTTCCGTTCCTCTACTTCCTTTGCAAACGAAAACTGTTCCCACTGCAGCTTAAGAGTTTCCCTCTCCAACTTGAGACGCTCCTGGCGAAACTTGGTTCTGTTTGTCTCCATTGACACCAGCTTCGTAATATAACTGTTCTCGGTCTCACCGTTCGTACTCTCGTGGAAAGAGGCGTCGGACGAATCATCCATTGTCGGTATGATCGGGGGATCAGTCGAGGACTCCTCTTCGTATTGCGACACGTCGCTTGTGAGCACGATGCTACCCCGAGAGCCCTGGGAATCGCACACAGTAACTTCTATTTTATTGCACCTCGAAAATATGTTGTTCAGCTTATCGTAGTGAGGGCACATCTTCAACAGTTTTGCTGTAAATATTAAGTATTTAAATTACTTGGCTACACTTTTAAAATATTTTATTGCACCTCGAAGGACGTCGCCTTGTTCCACTTCATTCGCAGAGGACTTGATATACGCTTCGGCCTTTTGCCAGCCACTTTTCAAGTGGCGGACTTTATACCTAATCAAATTCCAGGTCACATCTAACTTGGTCGCGTCTATTAATTTTCTGTAATAGACTTGGGCAGTTGGTTTCTGTAAGTATTTCATAATATTATCATATTTACATGTATACGAAACAAGTCAAACTGCGCGCCATTCTTACCTCTATATTTCTGTGCACTTGCATATAACTCAGTATAGTGTCAACTTCCCTGTCTGACCATTTTTTTGGTTCAATCTGCCGAATGCGCTTCATTTTAGCTGAAAGTTTTATTCTATCAAACAAAATTTGCTTGACTTTTGATTTGTTTGCTGATTGATTTAAGAATACAGCTGTTGACGTAACTTTCGTACTAAAAAATACCAAATATCGAATAAAATATCGTATATTTGCACCTTTTTTGGCATCTCTAGTGTTGCAGCATTGCAACCAGTGCAGCCAACTTTTATAAAAAAAAAAGCGGTTTTTAACTGGAGAGAAGGAAAAAAACAGCTGAAAATATTCTGAAAAAAGAGCAAAAAAAGGGTTTTGTTATGGTGTGTTTTATTTATAAGATTTTCAGTAGGTCGTCTAAATCTTCGCGATTTATTTTAATTTTGTTGTTGGAAGCCGCCCATCGCACTCGTGTGGTTTTTAGTGGTTGCATGAGCACGCAAATCACTTAGCTTTGCAGTTAATGTAGTCATGCAGTAGCTGCCTAAACCCTTTTCTCGTCCGTGTCATCCCTGCGAAGCCATGCCCTAAATTCTTCGCTCTTTAGCCAGACAGCACGGCACTTTTTTTTATATTCTTTTGGAATAGCAAAATATGTGTTAATCACCCACCACTTACGCGCACTTTTTATATTGTGATTGATAGTTTTCCATAAAGTAGTGGAGCTGGTATTGGCAAATATCGATAAAAACGTATGAGTAAGCTGCCAAAACTGGTATATGTTTAGCGCGTTAGTAAATTTTTTTTCCAAAGATTTATCAATAATGGCATTTTTTTGGTACCAAATTTTTTTTTCTTGTAAGTGGCAACCGTATTGCTTCATATTTTCATGAAATTGGTGGCAGCATTAAAAAAATCGGAAAAAGCCAAATGCGTTTCTAAAAAAGCCAGAATTCCCGCTTCCCGCAATTCCTAACTTTATCCCGCCATTGGTCTTCAAAAACAGCCAGATTTGACGGGAAAAAAGCTAAATTGGCAGCACTGATTGCAACACTCTCCTCTCAGTGTAGCAGTATTGCAAACGTTTTAATTTTAATACTTATACGTTTGCACATTTACTTTTTAAATTTTTAAAGAATGTATATTCTCAAATTTGTAAGAAATGTCTAAAAATGCGATCAAGGGTGCATATGCTTGACTAGAAGCTATTGAATATAAAACCAGTGTCACTCGAAAACATAGACCGCGAAGTTTAGTAAAATCTTTTAAATGTTTAAAAAAAATCATGTATCACAATATTCAAATCGAATTACAATATTATTTTAAGGATGTACAAAGATGCAAACTTGGGGCTATTTTTATTGATTACTTCATAACATCGGGATATCGTAGTTCTTTCCTATTTATTTCCAGTAAATATATAGACATTTTGTAGTTTTAAATTGTTTAAACTATGTTGCTTTTTAAAAAAAAAATGCGAAAAATAATTTTGTTTACACTTTTATTATGCAATTTTACTAATAAAAACAATTGTAAACAATAAATAGTTTTAGTACGATTTTATAGAAATATAAGAATATAGTTAATGGAATTAAAGTAACCAAATCTTTTATCAGAAAACAACGAATTGATTGCATTTTTGGGTAAATAATTTTATAATGTTGATTGACAGAATTGAATTAATAGACTTATGGATATTTTTATTATGTATTCTACACATTGATATACATACATGCTTATGTACGTATTATTGTTTGCTCTAAAATTCGTGTTATGTTTACATTGATCTGCTTAAACATATGTACTATTTAGTTAGAAAGCAGGCCCTGTTAACTAGTTTACAATTAGGTTACAGTTCTACAGTTGAGTGCAGTCTGCGCGGTAGTATGTATGTATGTAGTCATAACGGTATATCTGTATGCTTTATACTCACAATAAGAATACATTTCTAGAAGTGATATCCATTAAGATTAGTAAGGCTTCATCAATAGGTTTTATACATTCATATCTAAAATATCAACAGTTTTTTTTAATGTTTATTTTAAGTTTAGTACAAGTCCTTAGATTCTAAAACTATAATAATTACGAACTTTTCTCTAACTCAAATCCGCATTTGCATTTAAGAAAATCTACAAGTTCGACCCTAGTCGAGCTTAGACGACCAGCAGATACCCTGTACTGAATTTACTCGTATATATTTGGATACATGAACACATACAACGCACTTGCTGCTTAATTGATACAATAATTAAATTTATTCTCTAGCCTCTGCGTTTTCCAGGATAGAAGATGATTCATTGAAATATGTATGAGATACATCTATCTGCTTTTATAAGGGAATTATAATCTCATAGCAATTAGGAATTTGTATCCCTGTCGTTCGAATTCATATTTACATTATAAAGGGTACAGGGTATTTGAAATCTTTACACATTACACCTTAAGATATCTTAAGATTAAGCTTTAATAGTTTGATCTATCGAATGTCTAAATTGATACATAGTTTACGATTGTTGGCATTGTACAATATGAGCTTGGTTTAGTCCTGTATGATTCGTTCACATATAAAGCTCCTGCTGCGTGGGCAGCAGTTCCTTTGAGGAATCCGTATGCTAGCACTTCGGCATGAAGGACTTGCGGGAAGGCAGCAGGCACATAATGGATAGGGCCATGACCATGTGCCAGATGGAGTGTACGATGTGATAGTTCTGCTTGGTCTGCAGAAAGGCATAGCAAACGAGGCCAACCATTACCAGCACCATTCCGAAGGGCATGAAAATAATCAGGTATCGTCGGGCTGGGAACCACTTGCGAGTCTTGGCGCACCGTAATCCCCAGCTGGTGGAAATCAGACAGATGCCGGTTAGGGCCGGAGCTAGGAATACCCAGAGACTCTGCTTGTTGAGCTCGGTGCCAAAGGCCAGTAGGATGGCTCCGAACATGTGGAGTAGGGAAACAAAATGCTGTGGCAGATGGGCCATGGCAATGAGGGTCACCCAAATGGCCAAGAGGCCACAATAGAAATCACAGAATTGCAGTACGCCGATCTTGACTAAACAGAAACTATACTCATCTTCACCCGAGTCGCAGGCATGATAGAATATCGAGAAAAACATCGCAAAGAAGTAGATAACGCCTTCGGTGTAGTAGCGACGTCTGAATGCCATATAAATGCTCGGAATGAAGAGCAGGTTGCTCAGCGTGAGCAGCAGCAATGCCACAAGAATGGATATGCTCGATGGCACCTGGGAATCCTCCGTGCAATCCCAGCCACGGTATCCCTTCATGCACACGCATGTCGAAAATACAAATCCTCCGGACATGTAATGATAGCAGCGTCCAAAGCGACCACAACGACCTGCCACACATGGACTTGATGAGATCGAAAACACCACCGAGGTATTGCAGTTATCCAGGGCAAAGTGCTGCTCCGTCGCCGACTTGTGATGGATCTCGAACAGACGTGTCATTTCCACATAGTCCGGCGTACACTTAAAGTCCATCATGCACTCCTTCACCTTCAGCGTCTCCGTTTCGTTCATGCTCGCCAAACAGTCCCTAGACCGGACACATCTCTCATATGCCACGGCGCTTCCGGCACAGGCGCAGGGAACTCGCATTTCCCGTAGCAAATCGGCGTGTTGACGCACAAATTCCTTGACGCTGTCAATGATGGTAACCCGTGCTGTTTCCGCCCCATGGCAGTAGAGGCCCATCGTAATGTACCTATAATTACAGGCAGAGAGTTGATTTAATCACATATTTCAAAATGAAAGTAGGAGTAGTATTTAAGCTAAATGTGTTTTGAGCTATACAAATGTATTGTGAAATACATTTTATTCAGGGATTGCAAATAAGAGTTATGAGGCGGAAAAAAATCAAGCACTAAAAAAATGACAGGGACATTGCAAAAATTTCACATATGGGTATTTCCAGGATCGCGAACTCGACATTCGTACGACTTTAAATGAAAAAAAAATGGCAAAAATTGACATTTTCAAAAATGTTTTCTCACGTGTTTAATGCATTTTATCAACTCTATTTTTATGATAAAAGACAATCTTTGAAGACTTGTCGTTTTTTAATTATTTATAGAAAACAATGCATCGCGAACGCGACGAAAAATGGAAGTCATTTTTGACTTCATCTTGACAAATACGAAACTCTGCGAAAGGTGCGAGTAATTTGGAAGAAAATACTCTTAAACCATAATGAAATAATGTAGTTTTCCATTTTAGAAATAATTTTGATATGTAACTACCGTTTTATATATTTTACAAGTTTTCTTAGTAATTTGTAACGTGACATCGCGAACGTGACAAGATTTCCACCTAGTTTTTCCAAGAGTTTGTTCATCAAATTTTAGTCTATATTATTATTAGTCTCTTAGAACTTGTTTTAAATTAAACTTTCAATATATTTCTATATATTAAAATGGTTCATGTTACAATCTTACTGTCCTACTAAGTGTAATCGTTAAAATACAAACGGTCCATTTTAAAAATCAATTTTTAAGAAAATAGGCAAAAATATGGAAAAAGTGAATTTATTCCAATGTAGAATCTATTTGTTCATCCTATTGAATTTTTTCTAGCGTATATTGATAAAGTAAATAACTTGAATACATTTTTGGAAGAAAATTTCACAAGATGTGCGTTTTTAATCAATGTTACGTTTTTCGTCGTGGTGGACCTTTTTCTGGAAATGCCCAAATGCTATTTTTGGAAGGACTATCCAACAACAGGATACATTTTTATTTCCAATTTTTATTTTTAAAATTATTTTTAACTCTTATTTTCAATTTTTAAAATAAAAATCAAAAATAAAAGTTATTTTAAATTTTTAAAATAAAAATCAAAAATAAAAGTTATTTTAAATTTTTAAAATAAAAATCAAAAATAAAAGTTGAATTGAAATATCTTTTGAACCAAAGAAGCTACGTCATATATAGACCTATATATATGATCTACGCATTAATACCTTTCAACGGGCTTTTAACAAAAAATGTTTGTGACAAAACTCTCGTCTGACGAATACTTAAGTGATAACTTATGATAACTGATAATATTATTAAAAATTAAAAAAATGGAACAGCGACTATTGCAACTAATTTGTTGCACCTTGCTCTTAATTGTTAGGTTGTCAAACTTACATAATTACAATGAGTATACTCGACTGTAGCATACTCAG
Organism: Drosophila suboccidentalis; assembly: GCA_037043435.1. NCBI lineage: Eukaryota > Metazoa > Arthropoda > Insecta > Diptera > Drosophilidae > Drosophila > Drosophila suboccidentalis. Next base: position 19,247 of record JBAMBK010000720.1, on the reverse strand, counting down.
TGACCAGTCACTAAGATAGCCTAATACACACATACATAAGTTCCGTGCACAACGCTGCACTATATTTTAGACTACTTTTCCTACGACAGCTATATGATATAGTGGTCCGACTTTAATCAAATTTTGGTCAGAATGTATAGGACCATTCCAAATGCATATTCTGTCAGATTGGTTGAGATATCTCAAACAAAAAGATACTGATTAAGAATATACACCCACTCGCATATGTCTGCGTACATGCAAAACTTTCCTTAACCCATTAAGTACCCATTGAAAATTTGGAATTTTTGTAAAAGCCTACTTTTTCAACTTTTTTCCTCGATTTTCTACAAAAAATATTTTAATGCTGATTTTTTTTTACAAAATGGCTGCCATTGAAAAATGAAAAATCGAGTTTAAGTTTTTTTTTTGTAGTTTAGAGTATACAAAAATTAGTAAACAAATTTTTAAAATTATAATTAAGGTAGGGACCATAATGGCGCAATCAGTGCCACCAGCTCGAAAAATGTGGTTTCGAGATAAAGGCGTTTAAAGTTTGAAGTTATTTTTTTGCATCAGAACATTTTTATGCATTTTGGCGAAAACATTGCTAGACAAAAAAGGACATATCTCCTAAAGTATTTCGAATTTCAAAAAACCCTTTTAGGACGATTTTCTTAAATATCCAAGCTATACAAATATGCACAAAAAAAACACAAAATTATTTGCCAACCAGCAATACTCCCTTAAATCATAAACACAAATTTTTCTCCGAAAAAATCCAAAGTATCCTCACAGTTTTAAAGATAGGACACTTATTTCAGGAAAGAGAATTTTCTATTGTCAGTTATCCTGCATCAATTTAAATTAAATTTTCATGCAGTTTTTCTTATGTGCCGAGTATTTTATAGTCGGGGGATTGTTTAATCTTTAAATATAGTATTTTCATTGATTTAAGTATCTCCTACACTTTTCGTTCGTCTGCCGTTGTACTGGCGCCATCTGGCGGTAATCGCTTGTACTTACCAGAGGCCACTTTCAGGAAAGGGCACATGTATGAGACCCATGAGATCGGTGCTGTTAACAATACTGGAGGCATGCATCAGTCGCTGGCCGTAACGGCACTTATCCGGCCAGGTGGGGACGCCGGGTTCACCCAGATGCATGCAGACAATAATCTGCATGCTTTGGTTGTTGCGGGCCATCTGCTCCTGGCCCATTATCAGGGTATTCTCGTCCAGGCCAGCCACCAGTTTCTCAGCGAGAATGCCGCTTCTCTCCGAGGGTGATGAAGTCGTGGGCTGTGGCGTCTTCAGCTCGTTGGTGAACCGAAGATCATGCTTCATGGAGATGGCAAATGTGAGAGTGCCGCCAATGTCATAGACATCGCCCAGCTCAAAGGCAAAGCCCGCCGGCGATTGGGCAGTCAGATTGAGCAGAGCCGGAACTGTGCCATTGGCATCTGGCTGCAGGTCAAAGTCGAACATGAAGAACTCGCGATAGCTCTGCCGAAGCAGGGAGTAGAAATCCATTCCGCGAAATCGCACTGGGCGCCAGGAGTTTTCGGCATCGCTGAAGTTGGTCAGCGGCGATTGTGACTTGGCGGTGTCAACTGGTGGCTCCAATTGCTGGAAATCAATTTGCAGCAAATACGAGACACTGTGCACTTCGTTGCTTTCAGCTTCAGTTCGGTTTTGTTGTCGCCATCTCTGCGACTGTGACTGGGATTGTCTTGACTCCGATTTGGGGACAGCATCCCCGGCTGTTGCCTTGTTCAGACTGGGAGCGGATAGAGGCGCCGGACCGGGCCAGAATTCATCGGGCGAGCTTAGGAACTTGAGAATGGCATAGTGCCATGTGCTGGGCTGCACATAGAACTCTATGGAGATTTCCTCCGTCTGATTTGGGCTGATGACCGTGCGGTGGATGTAGTTGTGCTCGTTGCCATTCAAGCTCTGGCCCCCATTGCAGCTGGGCGGAAAGGCGTTTGCCTGGATCTGAAAGCTGACGTCCGGACACTGAGCACACACTTCGCCGAATGAGATGCGTGCGGTCGCCACACCAATATCATCCGGCACATAGAACTTGTAAATTATTTCATTGTTCGTGGTCGACTTGGTGTTGCCATTGTTGTTGTTGTTCATGTTGCTGTTCATGTTGTTGATGTTGTTGTCCCTGTGGCTGTCAGTTTCTGGCCTCGACCCCAATCTGCCGCTTGTCGCGTTCTGAACTGGGCCTGCGTCATATAGGGAGGTGGCCTGCAGTTGTGGCGACTCCTCATCTTGTTGCATCGGCTCCTGCAACGGCCCAATGTCCTCAAAATTGCGTCCACGCTCCTCTTCGGGGGTTGGATTGACCAAAATTACGTATTGGCTTTTGCCGCTTCTGATGCCTCTGTGTGGCTCCTGTTGCTGGAATGGGCCAAATGAACTGGTTAAATTGCCATTATCCACTTGGCCATCATTTATGATAATCGGATAGAAACGTGACACTGATAACTCAGCCAGCAGCAACGTGTCGCACGATGCAGCCAGTCCTGTAACAAAAGAGAGCACAAAAATAATGAATATTAATTTAGAAAGGCTTAAACGAGAGTGTCTGTCTACGAGATATTCTGTGCTCAGGTCCTTAGATGCCTTAAAACACACTCCCCCTAGCATTTATTCCCCCTAAGACTACATTCATACTCATAACTCAAATAACACGATATTTAAAGATGCAGAAATATTCGTTATACTCTGTTCTATGTATATTGTGCAATGTTTTCATACTCCTCTTATACTTTTTATGCGAAAGTCGAATTATTTATTCTATTCAAACACAAGCTGTACCTCAAGTTATGGCAATGAAAATTCTCGTGCAACTCGATTATTTTTCTGCTTATGCAGAATATATTAACATTATCGGGCCTGTTGATTGAGTTGATTGCTGTTCCGCTTTCCGAAAATCGTTTTCATAACGGGTGCTGTAGAGTCACCGGGTTTAAAAGTAAATGCCATTTAAAGCTTTTAAATGAATACCTAAAATTATAAACTGAAAATTATAATAATGTTGGACATTTTTAGATCCGATTAACTTTACTATTTCAAGTTTGAACAGTTTTTTAAAAGAATTTTTTAAAAAGCATCTATAAAATATTTTATAAAAAACAAAACCGAGCTGTTCTAAGTTCCACTTTAATTTTTGCTATCTCGCCTTACCTTCTATCTGCTATGTTCAACCTGAAATACTTAAAAGGAATTTTTGAAACGTTTTCGGAACCGAGTTCGAAAAGTAAAATCAAGCCCATTTCGATTGGAGTTGGGAACAGCAAATAGTGAAAAGTTCGTTTTCGATTCGTTTGTACTTTTTTGAAAACGTTCGAAATTCGGAACATGCGATCTGCACCCCTTTTTTCTGCCTTTTACATACCTAACATAAACCTTTTCTTCTCTAGGCACAGGGTATAATGAATGTAGTTGAATACTATTTAATATATTGAGTAACAAGGAGATGTTTATCGGTTATTACCTTGCTGCTCAATGCGATCATTATTGGGATCTGTCCAACTGATAAAAGCCACGGCAAACCAGCTGCCAGTTTGAGGACCTTGTATATCGATTCTTTGGATTTGCTCGTTTGATTGAAACTGCAGGTTATACACCTTGAATCTGAAATACAAATGAAATATATATAAATATATTATTTTATAGAAAGAAAATAAAATATTACAATGTTGGATTCTTAGCTTAGGCAATTGAAAAGAACGTAGAGAAACTCACCTTTGGTCGGAGTCTAGAAAATTCTTAGGAAAAGTTATATTTTCTGGACTTATCACTGGAAAACTGTTGGCCTTTAAATGCAGTGTGACGTCCTTAACTTTGCATTTGCTCTCTGAAGATATATGAATAAATATATTATAAATGGTATAAATTGTTACTTAAATATATGTATACTTACGAAAGGCACTCTTGGATTCCTCAAAAGCTTTAAAACTAAAGTAAGCAGCCCGTGAATCTGGTGGAACTTCGAAATGGAGTATAGAAACATCTTTGTAGGAGGTGTATTTGAGCAGCGAGTTGGATGGCAATCGAACGGTAAGTTTCTGGTCCTCCCTTCCGAAATTCTCCATTTGATCCATCTTTTCCAGCTGTGGCTCATTCACCAAGTATTCATCCTCCATCGACTGCTGATTGAACTGCATGCTGGCGTCAGTCCCGCACAATCTCTGGCTGAGATGCAGGAGTGCCAGGACTACAACGGCGTTGCACCGCACACGATTTGTTGTTGTAAGTCTCATGATTATCCTTTTGTCAGATGAACTCGTATTTTTGAACACAGCAGCTCTACAAAAGTGAAACAGAAATTATGCTTGCTGATTATTAAGCACGTTTACGACGACTTTGAAAAAGCTGTCTTTGAAATTTTTACTTTTTGTTTCTTATCTTCGGAAATTTATTTAAATAGTCATTGCTTTACAAATGAACTAATGTTTACATTTGATGGAATGTGTTGCAAATTTCTTAAAAAAGTGTATAAGTATCTTAGTTGTAGTAATATACAATCTAAGAGTTCTCTGTATCTCTGCCTATTGCGAAGAATATTTATATGTGATTTATTTGTTATTATTTGTATTGTACGTACTTATCTCTGTATTTGGAAATATCCCGCATTTGTGTATTTCCCAGAGCACTCTTACTCATTTGATTTAATTCAGTATATAAGTATGAATGTAATTTTATTGGCACTGCAACAATTAGGTCTTCACACTGCTGATCATAATACGATATTCACTTAGTAATTATAAATAAATATAAACAAATAGTTCAATAAAAAAGACATATATTTACTTATGGACTGCACTACGAATGGACTCGTTATTAACACACAGAGCTACGAAGTGCTTGAAGAGAGCTAAAAGTTTGAACTGGCGGCCTTTCAAAATTCCAAGTAGTGCTCCCCTCAACTCGCTGTTATCAGCTCAAGCGTAGTAAAATAACAAACGATTCTTATCACATTATTAACAAACAATTCGAGTACTGTATTTGAAAAGTGTTCGACTAAGAAATACACTGAACCCAAGTACTAATTGATTTAGTTTTTTTTTTTTAATATTTATATGAGGTGTTTACTGTATGTTACTTACGCGGTTAATAAGTAGGATAGGATAGTCGTGATGTTTCATATCCGAAATTGGCATCGCAAGTTTAGAGTCCAGTTCATAATTGCTGCATCTGAAAATAAAGAATTTATACATATATTTTTAAATGTCAACTTAAAAGAATCTCAATAAAATGAAACATTATCTATGGAATTTTACGATTAAATTGAATAAGTCCTCAAAATAGTTTATTTTTTTGAAATCTGAAATAGCGTTTTGTGCATCTCACTACCACAGTTCATATGATTTAAAATTAAGATATACTTAATTTCAATTAAACGATCTCCAACCCTATAGACTACATATGTATGTATGTATATGTAGAGTGTACATACATGTATAAATTTACAAGTGCCCCGACTGAACTCTAGTCAATTTGCTTTATTAAAGCTGCACAAGTATGAACATACTTATGTAAATATACTTGCATTCATTCATAGCATAAGTACATACATATGTAAGTATATTAAAGTTATAGTGCTCAGCATTGAAAGTGAACAATTTATTATGTAAATACTTACACATATGAGTTTCTATATATGTATTTCCATACATTTAACTGATCACACTATTGTGGCTTTGTTTGTAGATTTAAATATATGGCTTTGTTTGTAGATTTAAATATAGCGTTAGCATGTATGATTTATTTACACTTTAATTTATTTGTATAGCTTTCTAACACCCTTTCGCATACAAAATGGGTATATTTTGCACTTTTATTCAATTACTACCTGCACAATTTCCAGCAAATCTACGTTGTTAATAATCGAAATCACAATTTAAATGTCAAAAATAAGTACATAGAATTTGTATTGGAAAAAGGGTATAAATAAAAATTCTCTTTTGCTATCATAGTCACACCAATTTCACCAGTTACACTTCCAGATACACATATGGACATACATATGTGCATGCATATATGTAATTTATAATCAATAATTGTCATTATAATCTCTTGTTCTGAAAGTTGATGGCCAGGTGTTTCTATATTGAATTGCATTTCAATGTTATAATTGTGACCTATTGACATTAATAAGCACTTAGAATCATATTTGGTATAATTGGTATATAGATGGAAAGAAAGTTAAACACAAATTAAAATGAAAATAAAAACAAAAACAAATAAATACGGACGAGGAGCGTTCACGTTCGCGCCAATGAATTGTTTACTTTGCGTCAGAGCAACACACACTGACTGCACTGACTGACAGTCGCACTTTTGTGTAGCACTGTGCGGCTTGCGACTCTGCGGTTTGTCGTTGTTGTTGTTGCCGTTGATGCGGCCTATTTGTCGTTTGCAGAGCAAGCGGGGTGACTAATGTGTCACTGTGCACAGCGCACAGTGGGACAGGCAGGGGGAATACTGGCGGACTAGTTAAGCACTAGCATTTACTAATAAAAAAGATTGTTACACATACATATGTACATAAAATTCATGTCCATATTCCACAGTGAGCTGATGACACAGTCGACGAGTCAATTGCCCATTCTCATTGCGCTGCAGAGTCGCCACTAATAGAAAATTTCTGCAAATTCGGAATGGTTGAGAGGGGAGAGTGACGATTTTGAGTATATTGCAGCAATACAACTGATTGGGAAAAACTGCCTTGTCGATTTGTTTTGTCTGTTTCGTTGGCAACGCGGTCTTTATCAACTACAGTGGGTCAATGCATGCCTTGAAGGAATGAAATGGGTAATCAATAAACACATAAATATCAAATGAACTAAGGCCAGTTTTTCATAGTCCAGTTTAATATAAAATATGATACTATCTTTAGATATCTTTGAATTTGACATTAATTTATACACATTTGGCCTGAGAATATTTTCAACTTATTTAACTTAGTCCTTAATAAGGCCGAAAGTGTTTGCATAAATTTATTAAATCCCTTTTGCCTAAATTAAGCACTTTGCAAAATGTGTATCATAGAGAGAGGAGAGTCAATACATATGTATCTTTCGATTAGACATAAAAAGGATAGCGGAGAAGACTGTAGTTGAAAATAAATAAATATTTAATATAATATTAAGTAATTGCATATGCTAGTTTCTCAAAAATTTTAAAATATTTTAAATAATATAACATATTATTAATAATTTAAATGATATGACATAAAAAGCACATATTGAATTGTGTTATCAAATATTGAATATCCTAACCAATTACTGTGGTAAAGAAGTATTTTCTAAATAATGAAAATAAAAAAAAAATATACTCATCGGGTTAACTAACACAGTGTGATTTAATTTTAGCTAAATATTAAATAAATAAGCAACTTAAATAAAAGTGGCAACTCCACTGCTGGTTCCCAACGTGCTGCAGCAGGTGTCGTTCTTTCATTTTCGGTCGAACATACACAAAGTTACCACTGTAGTTTTGCCGGCTGCAACAAATGTTCTCCCAATTGATCACTTACACAAAAAAAACTTCAGCCGCAAGCTCTCACTTTTGATTACACATACACAGACAATTCTGCGAAGGATTTACCGGCGAAATGTGCGCACACATAGAAACCACTGTTGACTGTGGCCATGTATGTAGTACATACATAAGTGACGAGAATGCAGCATGCACTGCCCACACATGCAAAAACATTGAGAGCACGACAGAGAATGAGTACACTGATCTTTCTGCTTTTGCCAAAAATGCTCTTCATCTCGAAATCAAGAATACATACAACGGTGGCCAAAAGTATTTTGACAACGCATTGCAAAATCGAAAATCGAATTTTTCTGCAAACTGAGAGAAGTAACGGCATCCATTCAATTTTTAAGAGAGAGACAATACTAAGAGCTTTAAGAGAGCAAAAGATTGCACTAATAACGTAACACATTTCTTTTCTATGATTATCTGCGTGGCAGGTTATGATTTTTTGGCTGGACAAAAATATTTTGACATTGCTTTTCATATTCATTTTCGTTGATTTGCTCGCGGTACAAAACACGTGTTCTCATTTTTTAAGTGACTTTTCATATCTTTATTAATAATAATCACTGTTTGATAGCATATTTTGTTAAATTATGGGGAAAACACGTGAAATAAGTGAACTTATTAGAAATGAAATGGTCACCAAGTATAATGCAGGTATTTGTGTAGAATACCTTAGCAAATTATACAAAGTACCTAAACAAACAATTTACTATCAAATAAACAAAAAAAAGAAGAATGATTCACTTAAAAATAAAGCCAGATCGGGAAGACCACGCAAAACAAATCCTATAGAAGACCGCATAATACTGAGAAAATTTAAAGAAGATGTGCTGATTACACCAAAAGCGGTGTCGATTGATCTCAAAGAGCACCATGAAATATCAATAAGTAGAAAAACTGTCGAAAGACGGCTAAAGGAGGCCGATTATTCTACTTATACAGCTCGTCCAATACCTTCGATTACAACAAAAAATAAGCTAAAAAGGTTAACATTCGCCAAAACCTACGTAAACAAGCCGCAATCGTTTTGGGAACAAGTGTTATGGACAGATGAAAGCACTTTTGAATATCATGGATCAAAGAAAAAGATTTATTGCAGGTTGCCAAGGAATCCCCGCAAAAAACTTAAACCTGTGCGCGAACGGGTACCACATGGTGGAGGATCGGTAATGTTCTGGGGTTGCGTGTGCTTCAATGGCGTGGGTGATTTGATACCAATTGATGGAGCAATGAACAAGGACAAATATTTACATGTCCTGAATGACCACGCATTCCCTTCCGGTGATCGACTCATTGGACAATCATTTATACTGCAGCAGGATAACGCTCCATGCCACAAGGCCCAAATGATAAGTTCATTTTTGAGAGATGTGGAAGTCAATACATTAGATTGGCCGCCTCAAAGCCCCGATCTCAATGTAATAGAGAATGTGTGGGCTTATATAAAAAGAAAACGCAGCTCAGACTTATCGCGAACGCGCGAGGAGACAATTGCTGAAGTTCAAGGACTTTGGCAGGATTTTTCATTGGAAACATTACAAAATTTGATAAAATCAATTCCTAGACGCTTACAAAAGGTTATTGATGTCAAAGGAGGGTTTACTTTTTATTAATATTTTTGTTACTATCACCAATAATAACTTTTTCTCTCATTTTGTTAAGCAATATTGAATTGTCAAAATACTTTTGTCCACTAACAATTATGAAAACATAACTTTTTTTTCGAAACTGTAATACTAAAAATTATAACTTTTTGCATTTTAAGAAGTTAAATATATTACTTATAAAATTAAAAGTCGTTTAAATTTATAAACTCAATAAGCCATAAGAAATCGCCATAACAATCTTATTTTTTTAATGTCAAAATACTTTTGGCCACCGTTGTATGTATAAATATAAATTCAACATTATTGCTTATGTAATTTTTAGTGAATCATACGAGCTTAGCAACCTGTTGAGTTTTATATGCAATGATGTAAATAACCTAAACGAGTCCTTAATTTGTAGAATAGTAGTGTAAATTTGTTAATTTATTTTAAATCTGTATTTTAATGATACTCCCAATGTAATTCGATAATTTAATTTTGAAAATTTTGCTTACCCTCGACAATCGAATTTACCAAAAAAATGAAATGAATGAAAGGGGCACTTCAACTCATAAGTGTCTGCATATAATTAAGTAAGTGGAAGCCAACGAACGGCAATGCCTTAAGCTCCACAAGAAAGAGCAAATCGAAGAGAGCAAGTGAGAGCGAGAGCGACAGCCAGAGCGTGGCGAGTAAAGTTTGTTGCTTTTCGTCTGCAAAACAAGTTTTTTGTATTCGTTTTTATTCGAGGCAAAGCTTCAACGGCTGATCGTGAATTAGTAGTCAATGTGCCGTCTTGTTCTTCACAACGTTCGTTCGTATCTTTCGGTAGAGTCGGTCTAAATACACGTCGAGAAAGTTTTGTGGATGCCATACCAGTTACTATTTCTTTGTGTTAAAAACAAACACGTATGTATGTGTGATTGTGAGAACGTGCATAGCCAAATTACATATATTAAAAGTAATGCATTTAAAATGAAAAAGAAATATACAAGAAATAAATAATATTAAAGATATATTAAATATGTCTAAGCGATACTTTGTGCTTGTGCCTCTGTGTATGTGTGTGTGTGTGTGTGTTTTTCTTTTACATATTTGTGAGCGGCAATCAAATCGTTTATATAGTACTCGTATTACACCTACTACTATTTGCTGCAACTACTACAAAATACTACTACTATTTTATTAGTACATACACTTGTGTATCCAAGATGTTAATTTCGTGCTTGAGTGAGAGTGACGTCATCGGGTTAATTTACGATAATAAGTGATGTGAATAGATTATATTTCTCTACAATTAATTCTTGCGAGAATGAGCTCAATTAGAAAAGCATTTAAAATCAAAAGTTGCGAGTTGCGAAACAATTACTGAATTGAATAAACGAATACGCTGTTTCTGTCTCTCCCTTACGCGACGCATTTGATACACATGTATGTAGTATGTCCGTCTGCTCATTGGGTATGCCCAGCGATTGCGCCATGCAACCGTATATGAGCAAAAGAGAAATCGTCAACCCGCTGTCCCCTTTCCCCTTTCCGCTTTCCGCTCACCGTTTCCCATAGCTAGCAATACTATTTTCCTCCAGCCAACTGTGTTCAACTGGATTTTCTTACCGATTCGACTGGTTGACGATGGACAAGTTCCAGATAAATATTTGTTATTGTTTTAAGAGTATTAATTCAGTTAACTATTTATTTCATTCATGCATTCACTGCATTTATTCATATTATGCTATACATTTTATGGACTTCAATTTTTGTTCTGCCCTTTTCGCATTGCCGTGAAGAAGAAAGCGAAATCAGTCTTGATACCTTGTCGATTTGGCAGACACCTGACAAATGGATATTTCCTTTGCCCTTGCCGGTTGCATAAGTTAACACTCACACACATACGCAGAGGGGTAACATGACCGAGGAGTCGAGGAGTCACCACGGGAGGGACCAACTCTCGAATTGGCTTAGGGTTCTGTTGTTCTTCTGTCTTGTTTTGGTCGCTTTCGAAAAACGACTAAGTTGTGTATTTTTAATTAAAATTTTCAACTCTGCGCTCGTGTCCTTGGATTCGCCGACAGGTTTACCGCTTTGGCGGTTGATTTCAAAATGGATCATCCCCGCGGGCGGCATTTCATCTGTAATCGCAGGCACCCGGGGACCTCGACACCGAGAAGTGTTCTCTTCACCATTCTCTTGGTGACGGCGACAATAGACTTATTTTTAACACAAAACGGTAAGTTTTTATCTTTACTGTAAGACAGGTATTAAGATTTCATTACAACTGAACACTTAGAAAAGATTATAATAATTAAGGACTTAAGATTTCTAAATTTAAAAGAAGGCTCGAGATTATTTTGAAAGAAAACTATCTTCAAATATTGATTTAATACTTTCCTATTTAATAAATATTAAGTTCAATTATGTATAATAAAATATGAAAGCGTATTAAATTAAATAAAATGTAATGTACAACAATTAAAGCAATGCTTTGAAATGCGAATTAAATAATGTATGTATATTGCAATCGCGGGTGTGCGTGACTAGTAGTTACCCTAATGTTTGTATTCATTCGCATCAAAAGAAAATGTTGATAAGGCACTTCAAACATCTCTTATATGGATGTTATCTGATTAATCTTAATTGAGGCGAACACACACGATTTGCTGTGTAATCCGATGCACGTAACAGGACTTAAGTGGCGATTATCGCACACTTCTAAAGAATACTCGTATCTATGTACGTTAGGAGAACCTTTATGGATCTACATACATACATACATAAGTGCATTCTCACCCTTTCACCTTTCACTATGAAAATTACAATTTTCCTTCCTTTCGTTGTGTCATGTGGTAAATTAGCTCAAGGTCCTGACCTCCTTTGTGGATGGCTTCCATCCTCCATCGACACTGATGCATTGTTCTCATTAATTCAAATGTGCGATAAAGCAGATGCAAATAAGTTGTAATGGGAGCCTAATGGGACTCCAGGGATAACTTCAGCATGGTTTGTCTACATACACTCTGTGAAAAGACGACACTGAACTTGCAGAACATTGCACTATAACTATAACCTGGCTCGGTTCAAAGTTCAAGTGATGACAAAGTCAACATACGTACTTACGTACAATGTACTTCAGGTTACGATGACAAGTAGTCACGGTCAAGGTAAAATACAGATTTTGGTTTCATTTGCAACCAATTGCTCAAACGGAGTCACAGAGTCGCCCACCGCGAGCAACAACAACCGCATCCAGTGTGGGATTTCAAGAGCAAGCATAATTATAATTGTTGGAGGCACCAATTGGCCAATTCGCACACTCGAGTCTTATTGTCTGGCCCAAACGCCTCAACAATAAGTCACCAATAGCAATAATTCCACAAGAAACGACACAAAGCAATTCATTGACCCGGTAGTTGTTACTCATTATCTGACAAACAATGTCCAATTGCCGCATTTTTTAAATACTATAATTAAGTACATTTTCAGTTGGATTATATTCCTGCATACTGAATGTGATTTTGCAACTGTTTTTTGATCTGACTTGCCATTATTTGTAATTAAATTGAATCTACTCGTTGGTCAAAACAAGACTGTCAAATTGCGATGCATAACAACTTTATCTGATATATATTGAATATATTCAATAAATAGTACAAAGGAAGGTCTTGACCAGATCTGAAAACCTCCAGAATTTTGGTGTTGTATCCAAAACCAATATACCTGGATTTTTAATGCCAATAAAATTATTTTTAAAATGATTCTAATTTTGTTATATTCTTGGATGCCATAGAAAATCTGTCGATAATCAATCCTTGGAATTAGAAATTTCATTGTTTTTAAAGAGAGCTACGCAAAAATATAGCAAAATTTTGAAATTCGAAATTTAGAAAATTTGTAAGTAAACAGACTCCCTGAAGACGGCGAAAAATGTCGCCGAAACGCGTAGGAGGAAAATTTTAACAATAAAATGACAATTTATTCTTAAAATGAAAAACAACGACCTTATCAACCTGAAAAACAACTACAAATATCATCAACAGACTGGCTCAAATTAAACTTCTCGAAAAACATTCTCAACAATAAAATACAGTTCATAAAAATAACACAAGCTGAACAGACTATAGGATGCCCGTTTTCATTTAAATATATATCAAATATTTTGATTGCACACTTTAAGGCACTTGAATTGTTTAAAAAATGAAATCAGCTATTACCACCTTTCTATTTGTCCGATCTTGTTGAGATCTAACAAACTGTGTATGTTTAAAACAAACTAGATTTGCGTGGGGTTTTGTTTAGTTGCTCTAGCTCTTGCAGTCTCTGAGATCTAGGCGCTCACGGACGGCTGTTGATGCTGAACAAGAATATATAATATATAATTAAAAGGATCAGAGATGTTTCCTTCTCCCTGTTACATACATTTAAACGAACAAAATCTTTTTGGAGATATCTCAAACAAACTCGCAGAAGACTACAAGAATATCAGTTCTTCGGCGTGTCGAAGATAACCTTTTGTCTCAAGTAGAAATATAACTTATGATAATGATTTTTTTAATATTATTTAGTAGAGATAGTAAAATAGATTTTGGCATTCTTGTTGCTGATCAAAAACATATCCACGCATGTTGAATGCTTAAGCTTATAAGTTGTCATTTTGTGATCAAATGCAAATCTATTAGATATTTTTCTATCGGTACAAATCTGGAAATCTTTTAATATTACAAATAAGATAAATTTATTATATACGTTGATGATTCATTGATTCGTTATCATCCACTTATCAATTTTGCTAAAATCATACCCTTCTGTGCTGTCAAAAGGAGGTCAATAATTATTTATTTACCATATTTTATGTATAAATTTAAAGTAACATCCGCTTATAAAAAATCCGCTTCAATAATAGAAAAAGATGAAAAAACCAAACCAAACAAACAAATGAACTGTTCGCTCGTACATTAACCGGTTTAGAGTAAAAGACCCGGGCAAAAGCAGAGCGCAAAACAATTTGTATCTCCCACTCGGAATTTCTCTCGCGTAAATTTGAATACACTTTACACTGTTTCGCAATGCTCCCTTGGAGGCTCTCTCCTCTCCTCTCACTCGTGAGCTTACATTGGAGTTGAATGTGTATCTGAAGGTCGTCTGGCAAATGCTCAAGATACAACCGGTTTGCCAACCGACAACTTGAACTCCGGCTGCCAGTTGCCAGTTGCAAATGGTAGATGGTAAATGTTATCACGTTCCGTCGACTAAATCCATTGCGTGTTGAAATCAACTACGAAATCTCAGTGCTCCCTATACTCGGTTCTCAGTTCTCAGTTCACAGAGTGCGGTATTCAGTGCTCTGGGGATGGGGATGGGGATGCTTATTGCTGGGCATAACGGGCTCTAGTGCATTCCTGCATTATCAGCTTTGACTATTGTGCCCGGAGCACGCCAGAGTGAGTTTCCAATTGTGAACTGCGAATTGTGTTCCTCCCTGCATTCCTTTCCTCATCTCTCGACATTTGCTTGAGGCGTCAACAAGTTGTTTGATGCACACAACTTTCCGTGTACCTCGTACACTTCCTTAAGTCATGTACTTGCTGCAACTAGTTATCAGACACTTGAATTGCTTTGCATCCACAGCTCAAATCAAACTTATTCATAATATAGCTGGCATAATATTGACAAGGCTAAAGCTGTCATATTTAAAGGAAGTTCTGCGCAAATATTGTTTCAATACCCTGCGCCCATTAAGAATGTGCTGAAACGGGTATATTGGTTTTGTTTAAATTTATGTAAGAGGCTTAAGAAGGCATTTTGGACTCTATATAGTAGAAGAGCTTTTATAAAGCTATAGTCTTCACTTTTAGTGCACAAAATACAAATGAAAGTTTAAATGTGTCCCCAAAATTTTATAACATTCGCATAAAAATCTCGCTAGCTCTTCTAAAAACAATTTCGACAATATTTTACATGACATCGGGCCAAGAAAAGAATACGAAGAATCTGAGATATATGTACATGCTACGATATCCAAGAGACTGAAGGCAGGGTATCTCTTAGTCGTACCCTCTGCACTCGAGCGCTCTTACGTGTTACTGTTTGCTCAGGTTGCTTTAAACATTACTTAACACTGTAAGCTGTAGCTTTACAGTGGCGCACAGCTAAAATGAATCAAGGCCATTTAAATTCTCGCCTGTGTCGGGCATGAGGTCAAATTTGCCATTTATTTATTTATAACTTGGACACGGACTGCGACCTTAAAGATGTTTAAAAATATATTCCAGTTATGCAGGCAAACTTATATGACAGCAACTGTTTGAGTTTTGTAGGGCAGTGTAATTGCAAGAGTGCAAATGCATGTTACGTTACATACTATATTTATGTAGGACTTTGTACATGCAAATGTGTCCTACTCAATCGTGATGTAATTCATTATTGATTGAGCCAAAGTGAGGGTCGTATTAAAACAGCGTGTCCTCGATCTGCAACCAAGTGAAAGTATCTGCAAAATTGAAAGTGTATCGAATGACATTCGGGTCCCTTAATTATACAGCAAATGCAGATATTTATTTTTGTCAGTATTTGGACAAACACGAGGCTTAAATAAATATAATTATTATAAAAGAAAATAAATTTAGACCTAAATTTAGAAAAAAAACCCTATAATGAATATTTGCTGATTATTAATAATATAACGAAACTTAAATATATGGAATTATTATAAATTGATTCCCTTTAAGAATTATGACAAATATGAAAATGGAAAAACTTTTAAACAGCAAATCATTAAAATTAGCTAATCACTGTTAAGTATATGTATAAAATAAATAGAAAAATTTGCAATCCGACCTTTCTACTTTTAATATTACTTTTTTATGAACTATTTTCCATAGTTAAAATTGTTTAGAATCAATTAATTTAGTATTGTATTAAATTCTTAGTAAGTAAAAAATTATTGAGTTGATTCGCATAGTGAAAAAAATGTTTACTAATAGTTTAAAAGAAAATGTAACAAATCTTGGAAAGCTAAAGCTACTTTTCTACATATATGTATGTACATTAATTATGTAGACTCTTTTTATTTAAATTTTTGTTGAATTTCTTAATTTGTGATTCCGTTTATTCTATTCCAAAAATGTTTCTTTGATTTTATTCTTTATTTCTTGTTTTTGTTTTACTACGAGGGCTGCTATATACACTGCGCGTCATCAGGTTAGCGCCCCCCCTTACACTCACACTCAAAGTTTAATATTATCTGAACCATTTGTGCTATAGCCTTAAAATTGTTATCCATTTGACTCCTAATAATTCTTCTTAAAATAAAATGAAAATGGCTTCTGTAAGACTTCAGATATTTTTTTAATAATTAATTTACGAAAATGGTACAAAATTAATGTAAAGAAAAATTGGTCATCAAGATAGCGCCACCTGCGATAATTTCCATTTATTTAAATTTTTGAGCAACAATGATGCGTTTAACCACTAGTATGTTATATTTTAATAGTTTTTAAATAAAATTAGTAATGCGTGGTCCCGCCTTTGTTTGCAATTACTTCAAAAATTCGATTGGGAATTGAATTGTAAAGTTGTTCAATGTAATTTAATGATATCGTGGACCAAGCGTGTTTGATGCCTTCGATTAACTCGGTTTTATTACTATATTGTTTTCCGGACTCGTACACTTTTCTGGCCAACCATCCCCAGACGTTCTCGATAATATTGAGGTCGGGGGAGTATGGTGGCCAATCGAGGAGATCAACTTTTTGGTCCTGAATCCATGATTTCACAGATCGAGCAGTGTGGATTGGAGCATTATCATGCTGGAAATGCCACTGTAGATTATGGAACACATTTTGGAAATGCGGAAAAGCCGTTTTTAGAACGCTGTTATAGTTCTGCGCGTTCATGCGCGATGTTAAAAACTGCAGCTCGCAGGTGCCAAAGTACGATATGGCTCCCCACACCATTACTCCACCCACCCGGCTGTGCAAGCGGTCCAAGTGATGCTCCTCTTTGCGTAGGTCATGAAAATAATAGTTATATCCATCGGGACCTTCCAAATTGAATTTCTTTTCATCAGAAAAGACAACGTGTTGCCACTGGGTAGACCAAGTCATGTGAGCGCGAGCAAAATTTAGGCGCATTTCTTTTCGAAGCATATTAAGTGGTGGTTTTTTTTTTAATTTTAGTCGTTGTAGGTGTGCTGCTTTCTTAATAACTCGTTGCACCGTTGATAAGCTTGCCTTAACACCCGTTTTTTCCTTGATCTTCGTTGAAGAGTCGTGCGAATTTGAAGCTTGCCTCAGTATTGCTCTCCTGTCTGCTTGGGAAACCACTTGATTGTTGCCGCCTTTGAAGTTTTTTCCATAGTTTTCCTTATTTTTAAGAAAATTGGCAATAGTTTTTCTGTGTCTTCCTGTTTTTTCAGCAATTTTATGAAAGGATAGCCCAGAATCATAGTATGCTTCAATTTTTGATTTTTCTTCCAAAGATAAAACAGTTCCTCTTCCCATGTTGTGCGTTTATTTGTAGATAATTACTTGCTTGAAACTCACAAAAAATTTGGTAACTGTGATTGCCGAAACATTCGAGATAATTAACATTGAATTTGCAGGCGCTAACCTGATGACGCAAAATAAATGCAAGCTTTTTCGTAGAAAATAAAACAAAATAGAATATAAAATATAACGGTTTTTCCAAAGAGCTTTTTTTTTCTTGTGAAAGCGACCACATATAATTAATGCGAAAACAAAATAAAAACTACGAAGTTGAGTGCAATAGGAATGAAGAAAAATGCAAAAACAAATGAGTGGAAGGGGGGGCGCTAACCTGATGACGCGCAGTGTATATTTCTGGCCTAATAATGAAAATGCGAATATTTATCATCAAAAATTGTTTTATTGTTTTTAAAAGTATTCTCCAGCCTGATTTATACACTTTTGCATGCGCTCAAACCAATTGTCGAAGCACTTTTTCCACTCCGATTGAGACACCTCCAAAACATGGTTTTTGAACGCTTCAACAGCATCTTCTGGGCACGAAAATCGTTGACCACGCATTTTTTTCTTGATGTGCGGGAATAAAAAGAAGTCATTGGGTGCCAAGTCAGGGCTGTACGGCGGATGACCCATCAATTCGACGTTTTGGCCGGTCAAAAAGGCGCTGGTTTGAGCCGATGTGTGAGAGCTCGCGTTGTCATGGTGAAGAATGATTCGTCTTCTCTTGTTTGTTTTTCGAATTTCTCCGAAGACTTCAGGCAAACAAATTGTGGTGTACCACTCAGAATTGACCGTCCTTCGTTGCTCAAGCGGAACAGTCGCCACATGACCAGTTTTGCCGAAGAAACAGGCGACCATTTGCTTCGAAGTGCTTCTTCCACGAACAACTTTCGTTGGATTTGGCTCGTCTTCGAAGACCCACACGGTCGATTGTTGTTTTGTTTCAGGCTCATACGCATAGATCCAAGATTCGTCACCTGTGACGATCTTATGAACATCTTTTGAAGCACCGCGATCGTATTTTTTCAACATTTCTTTGCACCAATCGACACGAGCCTTTTTTTGAGCGATTGTCAAATTGTGCGGGATCCAACGACAACAAACCTTTTTTACGGTCAGGTGTTTATGTAATATCGAATGTATGCTGGTGGGAGAAATGCCCAAGGATGCCTCTATCTCCCGGTATGTCACATGACGATCTTGCATTATTAGTTCACGCACGGCATCAATGTTCTCTGGCACAACGGACGTTTTTGGACGACCTTCACGGAATTCGTCGTTGAGCGAACTGCGACCACGATTAAATTCGTTATACCAGTTTTTCACGGTGCTATAGGATGGTGCTTGATCGCCATACAAAGACTTAAGTTCATCGATGCACTCTTGTCTGGATAATCCACGTCGAAAGTTGTGAAAAATGATCGCACGAAAATGCTCACGTGTCAATTCCATTTTTTTAACGGAATTGAATTGTTCAAAGCTCTGTAAGTTTAACAATTCACGATTAAATGACAACACGTTCTGAGTGATGTTATGCTAAAAAATGTCAACCTTTCCAATGGAAATATCAGATTGCACCTGGCAACACTTATTGTTGCCTAGGCCAGAAATATATATAGCAGCCTACGTAT
>JBAMBK010000719.1:0-134494 GCA_037043435.1 Drosophila suboccidentalis | reverse complement strand
CGCCAATTCAACGCATCATAAATGGATTCCATGCTGAGCCCAGGCAATTTCCATATCAAGTACTTCTGAATAGTCAAGAAGATAGTGGATGGGTACCATTTTGTGGTGGTGTTATAATATCTAACCGAATGATTGTCACAGCAGCTCACTGTATATCCGAAGATTTGTAAGCTAGTATTAAACAAATCCCAGCTAAATATTAAAACTATCACTATACTCCCAAAGGTCTGCCGTTAAAATTTACTTTGGAGCCGTGGACAGAAATAATATCAAGGAAACGGGACAACAACGTTTGACAGTGAAACGGGAGAATTTTGTGGTGCATCCGGAGTATGATTCTAAACAACTCATTAATGATATAGCCTTGATCAAACTGCCAGCCGATCTGCAGTTCGATGAGTATATTAAACCTGCCCAGTTGCCGGGCCCAAATCCGTTTTATGAAAATGAAAGTGCTGTCGTTTCTGGTTGGGGCAGAATTTCAGGTATGTTCCTATGATATTCCACATAATTTTAAAACTAATAACACTTATTTTTTGACAGCTTCGGGTAGCATGACAAGCCAACTTCAGTACTATAATGTAACCGTTCTATCAAATGAAGAGTGCAAGACTATGTACAAAAATTATAATCCAGGAAAGTTCTTTCCGTCATCGTGGATTTGTTTGAGACCCAGTGAAAGAAGCCCATGCAAAGGAGACTCTGGTGGCCCATTGGCCATAAGGAATGACGATGGCACCAGCACTCTACTAGGTGTTACATCATTTGGCATGGATGAAGATTGCACGGTTAATAGACCTACGGTCTATACTAGAATCTCATCGTTTTTGTCGTGGATTGAAAAGTACCATGTTATAAATCCTTAAAAGTAAATAAATTTTCAAAAATATGAGCATTTTAAAATTTTGCTGAATTTATGTTCTTTATGGTCTACATTTTTTTCTAAGCCCAGCTTTGAGGTACCCTTTTCAAACCCCAAAATTATTTTCGGAAGGAACAAGTAAAATTCATTCATTTTTATTTTATTTAAATTTCCTTTGAATCATGCCGTATGAAAAAACGAACACGTTTACGTATCTAAGATTTCTTATTAAGTCTTCGACTATTGTATGTGATGCATTAAATATTACAGATTGATTGTCAAATCTCTACAGATAGCAGCTTAGAGTTAAAGTTTTCAAACAATACTAACACAGTTCTCGGATAAGGGAAAACTGAGTATTATATTAACATGCCATAATTAAGGGCAAAGGCAATATCGCAAAAATAAATAAAAATTAATCAAGAGCTGCATATGTAAAAATATATAATTAAAAAAGTTGTTGAATGTTAAGTGATTTCCGCGAAATTGAAATGCTTCCCTGATTGCAACAAAGTTGTTGCACATTAATGTTAACTAATTAAAAAACTAATTTAACTTCATCATTCTTATCGCAATCATAAATCCTAAAAAGACACCCTACAATCGAGTGCTATAAAAGCTCGGAAGTCTCTTCCGATTGTCAGTTCTACTTCGAATTTCAAGTTTAATATGACTCAATTTAAGTGGCAGCTGGTTTTCCTCAGTTTTCTATTCTACCAACAATATTTTGAGGCACAGTCGACGCCAATTCAACGCATCATAAATGGATTCCATGCAGTACCCAAGCAATTTCCATACCAAGTACTTCTAAATAAACAAGAAGATAGTGGATGGAGACCATTTTGTGGTGGCGTTATAATATCTAACCGAATTATTCTCACAGCAGCTCATTGTATATCCGAAGATTTGTAAGCTAATACTAAACAAATCCCAGCTTAATATTAAAACTTTATCACTCTATTCCCTAAGGTCTGCAGTTAAAATTTACTTTGGAGCCGTGGACAGAAATAATATCAAGGAAACGGGACAACAACGTTTGACAGTGAAACGGGAGAATTTTGTGGTGCATCCGGAGTATGATTCTAATCAAGATATCAATGATATAGCCCTGATCAAGCTGCCAGCCGATCTGCAGTTCGATGAGTATATTAAACCTGCCCAGTTGCCTGATCCAAATCAGTTTTATGAAAATGAAAGTGCTGTCGCTTCTGGTTGGGGCCTAAGTTCAGGTATTTTCTAATTTCATTCTACATAATATTTAAACTAATTACACTTATTAATGACAGTTCCGGGTATCATGACTAGTCAACTTCAGTATTATAATGCAACCGTTCTATCAAATGAAGAGTGCAAGACGATTGTGCACAAAAATTATTATCCAGGAATGTTCTTTCCGTCATCGTTGATTTGTTTGAGACCCAGTGAAAGAATCACATGCAATGGAGACTCTGGTGGCCCATTGGCCATAAGGAATGACGATGGCACCAGCACTCTACTTGGCGTCTTATCATTTGGCATGGATTTAGATTGTACGGTTAATAGACCTGATGTCTTTACCAGAATCTCATCGTTCTTGTCGTGGATTGAAAAGTACCATGTTATTAATCCTTAAAAGTAAATAAATTTTCAAAAATATGAGCATTTTAAAATTTTGCTGAATTTATGTTCTTTATGGTCTACATTTTTTTCTAAGCCCAGCTTTGAGGTACCCTTTTCAAACCCCAAAATTATTTTCGGAAGGAACAAGTAAAATTCATTCATTTTTATTTTATTTAAATTTTCTTTGAATCATGCCGTATAAAAAAACGAACACGTTTACGTATCTAAGATTTCTTATTAAGTCTTCGACTATTGTATGTGATGCATTAAATATTACAGATTGATTGTCAAATCTCTACAGATAGCAGCTTAGAGTTAAAGTTTTCAAACAATACTAACACAGTTCTCGGATAAGGGAAAACTGAGTATTATATCAACATGCCATAATTTAGGGCAAAGGCAATATCGCAAAAATAAATAAAAATTAATCAAGAGCTGCATATGAAAAAGAAATGTAATTAAAAAAGTTGTTAAATGTTGAGATTTCCGAGAAATTGGAGTGCTTCCCTGATTGCAACAAAGTTGTTCCGCATTAACTATTTAACTATTTAAAAAACTAATTAAACTTTACTTAAGTTAGAGTCGTCCTGTCATCATTCTTATCGCAATCATAAATCCTGAAAAGACACCCTACAATCGAGTGCTATAAAAGCTCGGAAGTCCCTTCCGACTAGTCAGTTCTACTTTGAATTTCAAGTTTAATATGACTCAATTTAAGTGGCAGCTGATTTTCCTCAGTTTTCTATTCTACCAACAATATTTTGAGGCACAGTCGACGCCAATTCAACGCATCATAAATGGATTCCATGCTGAGCCCAAGCAATTTCCATACCAAGTACTTCTGCATAGACTAGAAGATAGTGGATGGAGACCATTTTGTGGTGGCGTTATAATATCTAACCGAATTATTCTCACAGCAGCTCATTGTATATCCGAAGATTTGTAAGCCATTATTGAACAAATCTCAGCTAAACAAAGTAACGTTATAACTCTTCTCCCAAAGGTCTGCCGTTAAAATTTACTTTGGAGCCGTGGACAGAAATAATATCAAGGAAACGGGACAACAACGTTTGACAGTGAAACGGGAGAATTTTGTGGTGCATCCGGAGTTTAACTCGCGTGAACTCTTCAATGATATAGCCCTGATCAAACTGCCAGCCGATCTGCAGTTCGATGAGTATATTAAACCTGCCCAGTTGCCGGATCCAAATCAGTTTTATGAGAACGAAATTGGTGTCGTTTCAGGATGGGGACGAACTTCAAGTATGTCCCCATAATGCTTTATCGGAATTTTAAACAGATTATAAATATTTACACTTATTATAATTATTTTTTTTGGCAGGTGAGGGTTCCATGACTAACACACTTATGTACTCAAATGTAACCATTCTATCAAATGAAGAGTGCACGTCCATTGTGCACAAGTACAATCCAGGAAAGTTCCTTCCATCATCTCGGATCTGTTCGATGACTCCTGACAGTAGCCAATGTAATGGAGACTCCGGTGGCCCATTGGCCATAAGGAATGACGATGGTAGCCACACTTTGCTCGGCCTCACATCGTATGGCATTGACTTTAAGTGTCCGGTTAATAGACCAGCTCTTAACACACGAGTTTCAACTTTCTTGCAGTGGATAAAACAGAACGAATAAATAAATCATCATATTGTGAATGTTGCTCGTTCGACTAGTTTACTAGCGACGCGCCCGCAACCACTGAAAACTAATCAGCTTTCCAGTTCAATCTTTATTAACGGACGTCAGTTTCATCAATTGCGTCACTTGCGTCACTTTAAAAAACTATAATGTTTTACATTATTAAATACAATATAAAATATAAATTCAATATATGTGCAAACCCTAGTCTATTGGCAGCGAACAAAGAACTAAAATAGCAAAAGCAAAGGCACAAAAACGAGGCGCAAAAGCTCCGCTGATCTGTTGTTGTTGCTTTACAATCGGTTGAGCTTGCGTTACAGTTATTTTATGCTATGCAGCTGCAGCCCCTGTTGGAAATTGGCTGCGCTGCTGAATTATCGTAAACGTTTGCAGGCCTTGTAGAAATTTCGGCAACAGTGAACATGCAACGTATTGTGTTAAAGTCTTTAATTTTTAACCTTTAACATAAGTATAAATTATCAAAATTTGTGTATATATTCTTAACTAAGAAAGGACATTAAATACTTAAAAATCTATCGTTTTTCGTTCAGCTCAAAAATATAAATCAAAATTTAGTTTTATGATAAAAATTAAAAATAAAAATGTACTCTGTCTCCAGGATAAAACAGTCAAAAATGGTTTATCAAAGATGGTTTTCCACATAATCTTTTTTCAACTCTATGCTCTTATTTGCTTCGTAGGGTATTTTGACCTATAGATGTCTTGCATTAGAAGTTTATAAAGCGTTGGAAAACTATCAAATTTTCGAGCTAACGTCCATGGGCGTTGCATGAAAAACACGCCCCAAACAATTTGACACAGACAAAAGGCTTAAGCAAATATTCCGAAAAGTCGAAAGCCCACTCAGAGGTAAACAAACAACAGCAACAGCAACAATTGCAGCTACAACAACAACAACAACAACAACAAGAACAACAAACGTTTTGTGTCACAAAATATTTGAATGTAAAGTGCGCGGCGCGACTTGCAACTTGAGAGTCTTGCAAATTTGTGGCTCGACTATTTGCTGTCTCTATTCCCTGTTGCAACCAAGTGGTGCAAGTGCCTGGCTGTGACGTGCGCCTGTGCAACTGCCATACCTCCACCTCCCCCTTTCGCATCCCCCTCCCACCTACCATGCCCCCCTTCTGCCCCTCGGGTCGATTCACTAATTGGTCACGACAGCAACCAGCGTTGAGTTTTTGAAAAGCGAAAAGTAAAATCCATTGAATTTGGCAACGGTCGATTGCCATTTGTTGCTGTTGTTGTTGTTGTTGGCCAGCTGAAACCTTCAATTTTTGGTAGCCAGACGACAGCCAAAACAAAGCTGGCCCAAAGATCCCCTCTCCTCCTCCTCCTCCTCCTCCTGCTCCATCTTCTGATGGGGTCTTAAAGTTTAACATCGCAATTGATTTTAGTCGTCAGTTTTGTGGGCATTTGATTTTTGTTGCTAGTGTTGTTGTTGTTGTTGCACTGATGGCGCAAACTTTAAGCATTCAACATTAAACTGTTCGGTTAGTTTTAGTTGTTGACTCTTTACTGTTTTTGCCAAATTTATAAACGACTGCATTCAGTTTTATTATCGAATATCAATTTG
The DNA here is from genome assembly GCA_037043435.1 of Drosophila suboccidentalis. NCBI lineage: Eukaryota > Metazoa > Arthropoda > Insecta > Diptera > Drosophilidae > Drosophila > Drosophila suboccidentalis. The sequence continues at coordinate 128,777 of JBAMBK010000719.1, read as the reverse complement.
AATGCATTTTTAATCATTGTTTTATGTTTTTGGCCAAATTGAAAATTATTATTCAAACTGTTATTAATTTTAATATTTATTGTTATTTAATAATGCACAATGCTGCATGACGCAACAGACAAAAGGCGCTTTCGGTTGGCCAATGAATAAATTCAATTTCAAATTGACCAAAATAAATGCAGATAAATTAACAACTACAAAGGGAGGCAGCAAAATGAATCAATCGAAGAATTAAAATTGATATGAATGAAGTAGATAAATTAAAAAATACGATTACGATATTCCAATTGAAATGGCTGCAAAAATCTGTAAACATTTTAAAGAAAAATATAAGAATTATTTTAGATAACAAATTTAAGGTATTTGTTTTGTTATTTAAGAAAAATTAGGATAAAGACTAGAAACTGATGGTTAAAAAAGCATTATATTTTCTATCCAAAAATAAATTGCAATTGCTCCTGTAAGCTTTTGAATTTCTCAACCTCGCAATCAAGATAAATGAACAACTAACATACAAAGGATTGAAATTGAATCAATCGAAAAATTAAAATTTATATGAACGAATTATAATTGAAATGTCAGAGAAATTTGTGAATATTAAAAAGAAAAATATTAAAAATATTTTGCGCAATAAATTTAAGCTTTTCACTCTGTTTTTGTTAGTAAAATTAGATTTAAGCACTAGAAACTGATAGTTAAAAAACGAACTTCAAATTGATTGATGATAAATTAAACAAAACGAATTATAATCGATTAATTTTGTGAATATTTAAAAGAAATAGAAATATTTTGTGCAATGAACTTATGTTATTCCATCTATAAATAGAAGATTGGTATGTTTTTGTAAACAAAATTTTAATTAAACATTAGAAACTGATATTGAAAAAAAACATATATCCTATTCAAAATAAATCTGCAATTTCTTCTCCTCCCAAGTTCTTTCTGTCATTTTTATGAGCAGAAAATTAGTATTTAAATTAATTAGGCTAAAAGCTAAAGCAAATCTAATAAACGGAAATCTCTTTATTATGTATGTATATCTTCAACATGAATGAATCATTTCATCAATAAAAGTTTCCAGATTTACGAGTATCTTTTAAGGGGGCACGACTTCCCGATTGCTTTGCATATGGACTCCAAACTCCCATTAAACACTCTGTCTGTTGTTAATGTAATTTTGCGATAATTTATTGGCTCGCTTGTTGCAGCCACAATAATCGAAATTTCGGCAGTCGCCAGCGGCAACAGTTGCCAAAATAATGAAAAAATAATAAAAAGAAGGTAGACAACGTCATTCATCAAATAAAATTTACTTAATGAAATTAATAAATAAATTATGATATAAATCTTGTTACAATCGCCGGATGAAATATGCCGCCAATGTTGCTGGTTGCTGGCTGGTGTTGCAGTTGCCGCCGTTGTTGCAGTTGCAGTTGTTGCAACAGCAACAGCAACATTTTTATTAAAAGCTCTAAATTATTGGCAGTCGCATGCGACGGCGGCAACAAAGCAAACGAGGCTGGTCAACTGAACTGAACAACTGGACAATTGGCCACATGGACAGACAACTTGCCACTTGGACGGGGCAACAACCAAGACCAAGTGGCCTGTGCCACATTAACGAGCAAATGTCAATTTCGCAGCAATCTTTTTGCAATTTTTGTGTTTTTAGTTAATAATTTTTGCTGTCCAACTGTCGGCAATAGCAACAGCCGTCGGGCAGCAACAACAACCAGCACAGCGACAACAGTTGCCGCCGTCCTCGTCGTCAGCGATGCGCGTGCGCAGAAGCAACAACAACAGCGACAGCGACAACAACAATAAGTTGCACTTACGTAATGTGCTATGAAATATTTGTGTCTTGCTAAAATTAAGTTAATTTATGTTTTATCTGTAATAATTTTAATTGGTGTCTTATGATTTTCTGAAGGTAGTTTAACTATGTGAATTTTAAAGTGTTGAAAATCGAAGTATTTAATTTTACGTGAAAAATATAAAATGTATATTTATGGTATGTTTAAGAGCAATATATATATATTTAGATTTTTACAATTTGAACATAGTATAAATTGTCAGTTTTCATAAGCTAAAGTGTACTATAAAAATTCTGAATATTCTCTGATCTTCCACTTGGCTTTTATACTTATATAATTTGCATTCAAGAAATTATTATTATGAATCCTTTATTTTTATAATATTTAAGGTATACTAATTTTCTTCAAAACAACTTTTATATTTTTATTAATTTTATTTGTTGCTTTATTTTATTTTTGAAAACCAAAGCTACAACTTATAGACTGAGAATTGATTAGACTTCTGAGTTCAAAAAAATGCATGATATCTAAATTCCTGTTGAATCAAATTACTGATTTCCATAAAATATTTAAACCAATTTTTGTTACTTTCTTCTTTATTTCTATCAACATTTTTTTGTATTACATATTTTTTTAGTTTTCTGAAATGTTCCAACATTTTTATAAGGGTATTTTGGCATCAATATACCCAATTGCAATTGTGTTGGGCAGCTGATAAATTTTTCAAATTTGCCGACGTATATTTTTGTGATTTTTGTTGTATTTTTGTTGGCACGTAAATGTGTCAAATATTGACAATTTATATAAGTAATGCACATAGGTGCCTAGGTAGCTGTCCCGATGAGGGGGGTGATGATAGGGAGGGGAAGAGGCAGGGGCGGGGGCAGGGGGAGAGGAAGAAATATGAGTTGAACGCGTTTTTTAGGTCGATGCCATTTTTTTGTATGCTGTTGCTGTTGATGTTGTTGCTGTTTGTATGTTGCTGAATTGCAATTTTGATTGCTGTTGCTGTTGTTGTCGGTGGTTGTTGCTGTTGCTGGTTGTTGCTGCTGTAAACAGGAGATTGTTATTTGCAACCCGCTGTGCGTACACCGCAAACTGGACAACTTAATTTGGCTAAAGTCGCTTGTTAGTGTTTGCCAGTCGGCCTATAGACAACAACTATGTTGTTGTTGTTGCTGTTGTTGTTGCGGCTGTGGTTGTGGCTTCGGCCTGTGATTGCCGTTGTTGCACATATGAGTGCAGTCTCTGAATAAAGATGAAGCTTGAAGTCTCCCCTTCTCTTTTCCTCCTTCTGTCGAACTCTGCAGTTGTCAAAATGGCATTGGACAAGTTTATATAAATCTTTTTTGCCTTCTTTCAGCTTGTTGTCGTTGTTCTGGAAACGGCAACAATTAGAGGAACATGTAGTTATAATAGTTAATAGAACATTGCAATGTCCGAGTTGAGTTTCTTCATTTTGCTTCTTTTTGTCAGCCTGGGAAAATTTGTTTCAGCTTTGGGTAGATAATTTCTTACCAATCTAATCTTAATTAATTTTATCTAATCTAATTTAATTTAATCTAATCAAATTCAATCTAATCTAATCATACCTTTTAAAAACTGACGAAATTCAGCATAGAATAAATTTAACGATAATTGTTCATAGCCTTTTTCAGTTGTTTTTTTTTCAGCTGTTGTAGATTGTTTTAAGCAAGTTTTATCGAATTCCATAATATCAAATTATCTGTTTAATTGAATTTCTGAATTTCGTAAAATATTTACATTAATTTGTTAAACTTCCTTCTTTATTTCTAGCTAAATTTTATCATATTATTTTTTTTAAATTTTCTGAAATCTTGCAACGTTCTTATTATAGTTTTAAAACTCTTTCAACTCTTAAGTCTTCATTTAATTTATCATATGTTTTGTTATTTAGCATGTAAATGTTTTATCGATAATTTGATACTGTCATTTTGGAGTCCGATAGTTTTCGTCCTGTTCGTTTATGAGCCTCAACAAATTTGAATTAAATTATAAATTTTTATGGATTTTATAATGACTTTTGATCCTAGACATTTGTCAGCTCCTTCTACTCTCATTACTTTAACTAGTCATTAGTTTTCTATAATTTGTTGCATATTTTTCTGCCTGTTTTTTAGCTTTCGTCCTGATCGTCCTTTTCCCTTCCAACTTTAATTACTCACGTCTTGTGATTAATTTGTTGACTTGCTTAGTTTAATAATTGCCATAGGAGCAAAAAAAAAGTAGAAAAAATAGAAACTTCAACTGCATTGGGACGACATTTTGCCATTTGCCACGCCAAGTGTGTTGCAACAACTGCAGCTGCAACAACAGTTGCAACAAGCGACAACAACAACAACAACAACGACAGCAACAACTGGAAAGTTGTCGCGTCACATGCAACAAACGACATTTATCATGTTAACCTTTGAAGTACATTTGTCTAGACGTCTTCAACGAGCCTTACTGTTGTTGTTGTTGCTGTAGTTGTTGTTGTTGCTCTTGTTGTTGCTGCAATTGCGTTTCCTGCCATTGCTGCCGGCAGTTATGACAGCATTGAAAAAAACGCACGGAAAAACATCAGAAAGCAACAAGGAATCATAATAATTTGTAATAAATTAACGCCTCGTGTCGCGCCGCGACAACAGCAACAACAACAACAATGACTGAAACAACGACAACAACAACAACAGTTAACAAAGGCGGCATTGCGTCTAGGCGCAAGGATTAAAACACGCCCATGACTTGGCCATGTTTCCTCGTCATCTTCATTAAGTCAAGGCGCGTTGTCGTTGTTGACTCGACATCACACACACATCAAAAAAACAACACTACAGTTGGTATGCTCGACTGCTAAATGCCCAGTATATGCATCCTCGCAGCCATTCGATTCCAACACCATTGATTAAAAACATAAATTTAATGTCAACTAAACGTAGTGGAACAAAGGTTCTTAGAAGAATAAAAATACAATTATGAACTTAATATGATATTAAATAATTATTAAAAATTTAATTTTTAACTGTAAAAATAAAAAGTAAATTATATATTTCTAATGCAAATTTAAATAACAAAAACCGTATCAAAATCGAGACATAATAAATAAATAAAAATACTTAATGGTAACAATTCTCTGATATCTTGTTTTTTTTAGTTATTTCTAAACTGTAGTAAAAATTATCAACTAAAATTTCAATTGATTCAAAAAGAAGCTGAAATACAATTAAACCAAATTTCTTACTAATTTAGTGTTTGCTAAAATAGTAAACTAACAACATCTAGAATATATATATTGCTGTTAATTAAATTAAACTACATAATTCAATATAATTAACATAATTCTGTATAGTTAACAGTCAAAGCAATCTCTCTATATCAGGGGTGCCCAAAGCCAGCATACGAATGAGTTTGCACCAATACTTATAAGCAAACGCATCAATACAAGAAGAAAACAAGAGAAGACAACAACAAAATCACATTGAAATTTTTCTTGCTCTCTTGCTCTCTGCTCTCTGCTCTCTTGTGATCGAAAGCACCAATCAAAGAAGACAATAAAACCGAATTTTGTGCTGCGTATTGCATACATACGCAAATGTTTGTATGTGTTGGTATTTTGTATACGAGATTTTGTTTCCTATGCTTTGAGGAATTACAAAAACAAATGAGGCTGAAAATCAATGGAATGAGCAAAAGCTGAGCACCCCTGCTATAGAGTCTATACTATAGAGTCTATAGCCTTCTATGATAAGATATCAAATTTCTCATGCTAAAGGTTGATTAATGACCGATTTTTATTGAGAGTACTATGATATAGTCATCCGGTCCGCATAAGCTAGACCTGTACCAAATTTCATTGATTCATTCATTCATTGATTATGAATATTGTCGGCAAATTAAATTATCCTAAATCTTGATATTCTCCATAATTTGGTAGTTTACATTTATTAACATTCTCACAAACATAAAAACCTCTGCTCCCTTCAGCTACAGGGCAGCATAAAATGTTTATATATATATGTGTGTGTGTGTGTGTGTGTGTGTGTGTTGAGGAGGCACAGGTAACTTTAGCCCAACTCCCTCTGGCCCATATCCTTTTGTCTAATTTCACGCTGTCGTCTCTCATCAAAGGTTGACGCGCGTCCCCGGCGAGTAATTCATCATTTTGCGTGACATACTCGCCTCCAGTCTGCAGCACACACTCAACGCACACACACACACACATTTATTTACACACACATGTAGACATAAATTCTCAAGTGCCAAATGCATTTTTTATATGCCTTTGAGTTGCCTCCAACTTCTGGCAATGGCGTGACAATCGACGACGCGATGTCTCCAAGCTCGTGTCTGTCTGTCTGTCTCTGTCTCTCTCTCCCTCTCATTCTCCTCTCTACACTCTTCATATTCTCCATCTTCACAGTCTTGGCCGTGTCGTTAGCTGCTAATTATTCAAATTAATTGTTTAGCTCGAAAGACACGCGCACGCGCAGCTCAAACGCCAATCAAAGGCGACAGTTTGTTGGCCAGGCTAACATGCCAGCTTCTCTTCTTCTTCTGCCTCCTCTACCTCTTCTTCTTGCTGTTGTTGCTGTTGTTGTTGCTGTTGTAATTGCTGTTGTTACTGCTGTGGCTGCTGCTATTGCCGTTGTTATTGCCTGCACTCTTAACGACCTGCGATTAAAAGTTGCTCCTCTCAAAACAAAACAAAAAAAAAAGCTAAAACCCTTTTGTGACCACTCTAAATGCCATTTTCCAGCATTTTTAATTGAGTTGTTTGGGCGTCTGTTGCGCTGACACTAGCGATGAGCGCGTGTCGTGACACGATTTACAAAATAAAATAGCTTTTGATTGCAGCAAAAGGATAAAAATATCAACAACATTTATTCTAACAAAAACTTAATTTATAGATTTTAGAAAACTAAATAAATCAAAAATATAATTAATAAGAAATTTAATAATAGTATTAAGTATAAAATAATGAAATTCCCAGTTTTTTTTAGCAATTTATATTTACCAAAAAAAAAACAGGGATTAAAACCGAAGCGATTATCGGTTTCGGTTACGGTTTCGGTTATGTTCGCATTTAAGTTTTCGGTTATCGGTTACGCAAAATCTTTGAATAAAGGTTTCGTAACGGTGAACCGGTTTTTGTATGTTTCGGTTTTGAAATACTGGTATGGTTTCGGTTCACAAAAAATACATTTCTTTGCTAAAATATAAATATATTAATAATATAATAATAATAATTAAAATTAATGTTTCATTCCAACATTTTTTTCACATATTCTTCAGTTTGATGTAGTTTAGTTACTTTTTAACAATTTTAATATTTCATTTAACAAATGTATTTTTCTTGCGCCAATTCAGTGCTATATAATATCATCATGAATATCGCAAATAAATATTCAAAATCAAAAATAAGAAAATTTAAATCAAAAATCAAAATGAAAAATATAATTTTTTTTGGGTGTATGAAAAACCAAAATTAACCTTTATAAATGAAACGGTTTCTAAACGGTTATTTCGGTTTACAGAGTTTCGTTTTAAAGGTTTCAGTCAAATGAAAATTGTTTTTCGGTTGCGGTTTCAGTTACGGCTTTAATTTCAATCGTTTTTCACCGGTTTACGGTTACGGTTTCAGTAAGGGCTTTAATCCCTGCACAAAACTATTTGTTTTGTCAGATAATTTACATTTTTATGTTTTATGGAGCTCTTCTCTCTTTTATAAAGAATTTTGCACCAGACTATAGATGCTTTGTGATCATTTGAAGCAATTATTCTGATATCCTAAACATTTAAACTTTTTAAAAATAAATTACGTTTAGTTTTATATTTTTAACGAGTATTTTACTAATCACATTTTTCAATTTGACAGTTTTGAAGTTTCTCAAAAATTCCATCTCTAAATACTTTGTATGTTAATTCCGCATTACGAGTGCATTCTGCAATTATTGTTCAGACTGGGAAAGTACTACGATTCGACGGCTGGGACTGGGGCAGTTCCTTTCGAAACTGCCAAACAAATAGAAATGCAATTTGATTGCAAAGTTTAATTTGAGCAGTTTTGTAGTATTGCGACTTGTTTGCAGGTTCCAATTTAGGTCGACTCAAATGGCATTGGTAGAGGTGGAGGTTGGAATACCTGTCACAGGCTAAACAACTGACAGTGGGAAATGCAACTCCCAACTCTGAAACTGGTCTACCCCTCTCTCTCTCTCTCTCTATTCCTGCTCCTCTCCAACTGTCTCTATTGTTGATAGACTGCCAGCAAATTGCCATTAATGGGTGTTAGTTTAAGGAGGAGTTTCAATATGCAACTGACAATTTGGTTTAACTAACACAGAATACAATTTAGTTCTCAAGTCTTATATAGCTGATACTTCCAACGGTTTCACACAACTCTGAAAATTGAGTTGTTTTTTCGCATTCCAACAGCTTCTCATATTTTGCTGATAACGGCAACAAGTTCAACGATATTTCAGGCAAAGGACGAATGCAAAAAGCGAATAACGACAACTCCATTTATTTGCTTTAGCTTCGAGCACTTGGTTTATAAACTCCAACAAGGAGACAACAAATATAATCAACTTGCAGCTGATAGACGAGAGCATACCCTTTATTTAAGGCATGGCAAAAGTAAGCAGTATAATTCAAATAATTATTAGATATATAAAAATTTAAATTTTTTTCATACATTCTTTTGATAAAATAAAATTGAAATGCGTAAAATATACAAAAGACAAATACTATATATTTTTATAAACAAAAAATATACAAAAAAAAAAAAAAAAATTTTAATTGTTTAATTTTAGTAATACCTAAAAAACCGATGTTTGTAATAATAATAAGCATTAGCTTGTAGCACTGGAAATCAAAATAAAAAAAAAAAATTTTAAATTTAATTGTTAATTTATAATATTACTATTTGATTTTATTACGAATGCTAAGTTATAAGGAAAGCAATTAAATTAAAAATAAAAAATTATAATATATTTCAGATTTCCTCATCGCCAATATACCTCATACAGACTTCTGATTGATTTACAGGATATGCAAAATGTAAACTGGAAATGGCGACCACATTTTTAGCTGCTGCCTGGCCAAGATTAGCATCAATTTCTGGCTACTGTTGTTGCGACCGTTGTTCTTGTTGTTGTTGTTTATATTGCTGGTGTTGTCAAAAGCGGTTATTTTGTGCTTAAATGGTTTTGGAATCAAGAAATGAAATGAAATCGGCAGCCAAAAAATGTCGACGATTATGACGACTTTTTGAGCAGCAGCGAAAAGTCAAACAGACAGAGAGACAGGAAGACAGAAAGACAAAAGTTGCAGAAACGACAGCGAAAACGTTTTTGGGATAAATGTTAAAAGGAATGTTTATGCAAATTAGAAGCGATCGCCGCATCTGTTTGATGTCCTTTGCCGAATGAATCACCAAAAGGGAACGAGTTGCCTCCGGCTGCTGCCGCCGCTACACTTGATGATAATCACAGCCAAGACGAGGATGATGATGATGATGATGATGAGCCCAAGCACAAGCGTTGCCAAAGCGATTTTTGGCAACACGAGTAGCAGCCAGCTGCCAGGAAGAGATTAAACAGCGATACCAAAAAGTATCTCGGCCAACGAGTCGAGTTGCCAAACGGTAGCCGCAATTTGGCATAACATTTGTGGCAGCAACAAACGGGGCAAGTGAGGGACCAAAAGTCATTTGTTGACTGCGCCGAGCAATCGAATTGCAATTATCAAAAATCGGAATGAACGTTTAAGCGATCCAACGAAACTCGAAACATGGTAATTATCTTCATTAAGTTGGATTGAATGACCTTTCTTTAAACATAAATTCAGCCGAAAAAAAAGACAATTGTACTCCATTAACAATCACACTAGAAATCGAAATGATATCGAATCCGGTAATCGTTTAATGTGCGGTCAACATTTTAATTATCTCAAATAAATTACATTAAAAGATGCATCTTTGAAAAAATTCAAATTACATTGTTTTTGGCTGGAAAATTAAGTTTTAAAATACTTCAGTAACTGCCATCTCTAGTTTTTCATGAGGAATCGCCGTCGAAACACATTGTTGCATATCTGTCATCACTGGAATTGTCCAACTGTACATCTGACGTGCCTAGGATTCTAATCAAATCGAACAAAAATCGCACAAAAATCCAAATATTGCTTTTAAACAAGTTCAGTTTAATTAAAAACATGTAAATAAAGGAAATTAGTCTAGGGATAAGTTCATAATGAATCTATGTGTTAGAATATGCCTAATTCATTTGTTTTAAAAGATATATACATATATATTTTATATACGCTCAACCATAAGAAATCAAACTGTTATCGAATTCGGCAATCATTAAATACAATCTTACAATAACAAGGTAGCGACAACAGTGAAAGTATGACAGAGAGAGAGAGAGAGAGGAATGTGTGCGTAAGAGAGAGAAAGAAGTCTCTCTCCTCTCTCTCCCTCAATGCAGAAGCATAGAAATGTGAATAGCAATTGTGAATCCCCAGTGCAGCAAGTTGCGAATACGTTATTCCGACAAATGAGATAACACGCTATCAAAATTATCAAAAGTAATAAAAAAAACAAACAGTCGATATTGTTGCGATTATATTTGTTACTTCCTTTCAGATTAGTCAGTCGAAAGACCTGTTAACGATCGGACATGGACTTTATTTATAGAGTGAATTTACGCGATATACGAGTGAAAGAGGTAAAGCCTCAAGAGACCTTTTAATATCAGAGATTCGCTTAGAAATTGAAACAATGTCGATTGAGACTTGTAATTACAGAAAATGTACAATTTTGAAATAGAAATCGAAACCGAAAAAAATATAATTTTTATCGAATCAGGCAATCGTTTGATATGTGAAAAAAGTTTAAGGACATTTCATTGAACTTTAACTGGATAAAAACCAAAAATGCAACTTATATTATTTATAGCACGAAAAATTTCTGCCATTCGAAGTATTTCAATGAGAATCGCAGGAACATGAATCACCAGCGGCAATTCAAACCATAAATAATGCACATATGTATATATTTACTTATTTTGAAAGACTGTTCTTTTGGAGTTGAAACATCTCTAAAAGAGTTTAGTAATGGGATAAGCTCATTGTGATACCATTAAGAATCGCACTTAAAATTAAACAATAAATTAATCAAGAAGAGTATATTTTCTTAATTAATGTGGAACTTAAGATCGGGAAAAACGTAAAACTAACCACTTAGAACAAACATCTAATTATTATTGAGTCTGGCAATCATTTAATACAAACTTATAGATAATCAGTTGATATCAATTTAACGATTAGGCTAAAAATAGAAATGACATCAGGGACTTACAACAGCTGCAAGTTGAAAAAAGGGTTTTTGCGACCATTTTGATAACATTTAAACAAAACTTATATAACTGTGAATATATGTAACTCCGATCAGGTTAGTCAGTCAAAAGAGCTGTTAACGATCAAACATGGATCTAGATTTGCAACATGTCAAATATTCTGATATACAACTGAAAGAAACAAACCCTCAAGAGATCTTTTAATATAAAATTTAACGTCTTTTTTTAATTGGCACTTTACAGGTGCTCGGAAATTTCTGGGATTCTGCTGTGAACAAAGCTGAATGGGATAATAAAACGATTGCGATAAAAAAATATATTTATTTTGAAATTTTTGATTTTAAACTTGCGTACTATTTTAGAAACCACAATCATGAGAATATCTTAAAGTTTCATGCTATCACAGAACGCATTGATGATTATTATTATTTATTAATGGAGTACGCGGACTGTGGATCACTAGATGAACGAATTCATGGAACGGGAGTAGAAAAGTATACCAGAGATACTGCCCTCAATTGGATGTATCAGTGTGCGAAGGTAAGCTCAATTTTCCATATGTTTCCTAGGAATAATTGGATTACATTATGTTCTCTCTTTTTTGTAGGGTCTTGCATTTATGCATGAAGGGGATATTGTCCATTTGAATATAAAGCCACGAAACTTGTTTCTTACAAAAGGCTTTCGTCAGTTGAAGATCGGTGAATTTGGAATTCTTCCTAGTCTAAAACAGGAACATAAATCTCGTGAATATATGCCCCCAGAGGTAAATTTCTATCCATCTGTAATATGTCAAATGGTAATTGCTATCCACTTTCAGGCATTCAGAGTGTTTGGTCTTGATTCCGGGAAAAAACTTGATGTATTCAGCTTTGGAATGGTGCTCTGGGAAGTTCTGACTCGACGAAAGCCTTTCTTTGAGATGAGGGATGATTTCCCTCATTTGCTCGAAGATCTGCCCTCGGACAATATAAGATCGCTGATTGAATCTTGTTGGAGCCTTAATCCGCTAGAGAGGCCCAGTATGGAAAGAGTAGCCACAACTATCGCATTGGAAATAGCGGATATAAAACTGGGCGAGGTTAAATTAACTTTTATATTTTATTTTTAATATAATGTATATTTTAATAAGCAATTTTCAGGTTATCGGTTCTGGGTCTTTTGGTGTTGTCTACAAATCTCAACTACTGGATGTTCCGTGTGCGGTGAAAGAATTCCATGTAAAAGATGACGATGCCAAGAAAGGCATTGAACGAGAAGTGAAATATCTATCCCAAACTACCCATAGAAATATTATCAAGTTGTTTGGTACCAAGGATACCAAGGAGTCCAAAACATTGATTTTGATGGAGCTCGCAGACTGTGGATCACTTTACGATTATATACATAGCACGGAAGACTATTCCGATTTGGATGCTCTCAGATGGATGTCACAATTAGCTATGGTAAGTTCAATTCTAATTAAGTTTCTACACACAGAACTAATCGTGATAGTCTTCATCACATTTTAGGGCCTTGAATATTTACATGCCATGAAGCCAAGGTCAGTTATCCATCGGGATATTAAGACGAGCAACTTGTTACTTACCGACAATCATCAAGTATTGAAGATCGCAGATTTTGGAACTGTAACAGAACAGGCAACTTTAATGACACAGAATTATGTTGGGACAGCCGAATATATGGCACCAGAGGTCTGTGATACCAATTTAATTGAGACCAATTTAATCACAATTAATTTTGTATAAACAGGTTGGCTTAGCTTGGGAATATTCGAAGAAAAGTGATGTTTATAGCTTCGGGATCGTTTTGTGGGAGGTGATGTCACGAAAGAAACCATTCTACCACTTGAATAATAAAAGTCCACTCGCCATTATGAATTTAGTCAGCAAAGGTCAGTAGCAAATATCTAATTTCTCTAAATCGTGATTAATACTTTTACGACTACAGGTGAACGACCTCCCATCGAGGATGTAAAGGATATATACGTGGATATAAGAAATATGATTACAAAATGTTGGGATAGCAACCCGGAACAACGACCATCAATGAGTAATTTAGTATCTGAATTGTTCAACTTATTTTATTTCATAGAAATTTGATAAAAAGAGGGACCGATTAATCTCTGCCGAAAATCGAAACTAAGTAATGAAAAATGTCACAAAGCCATTAAAGAATCGAACTGCCAGCTGAATCTGCAAATTCAACTCCCAGAGCAACTTCAACTGCAACTCCAACTCTTAACGCAGATAATTTGCGATCATTTGGCGCTGATGATGCCACATTGATGATGAGATGATGGCGCTGATACCGCACACCGATAACCGATAACGGTCTGAAAGTCCGCGCACTGTGCAACCTGCCATGCAAATATTGTCGCGACTCCAAAGCGAAACGTGTCCCAAAACCTGACACACAAAACTGGACAGTCAACTGTCCGTCCGTCCGTCCGTCTGTCTGTCTGTCCGTCTCCTTCTTTCTGCGTCTCTCTTTTTGATCGTGTAGATAGTTAAGATCGCTTATCGAATTGAATTATGGCAGAGCTAAAAGCCTGCCAAAGTGGATTTTGATGCGAGAGTCACAGAGTCCGATACACGTACTAATTTGACGACCTTGCAACTTGCTTTGATCCAATTAAAATCCACACTAATAAATAATTCACTTTTAATTTAAATTTCTTGACACTTTGCACCTGCAAACCAGTTAAAAAAAAATAAACTAAATGTCGAAATGTTATCGAAAACAAAAGGCAAAAGTTTCAATTCGATTGCCAAAAAAAAAAAATATTTATTTTTATTTTATGTTCCCTGCGGCGCACAGTGTAAGATTTTGCCAATCTAGGGGGACTTAATTGAAAAAAAAAATTATTTTTAAGGTCAATGAGCTTTTAGAAGTCAATTTAGAAATGTTCAAATGGTACGAAAGCAAGCCAAAAAACAAAACCAAAAATGTTTGTTCAGAAAATAACGGTTCTTAAACCGGTGCATTTAAAATGCATGCAAAACTGCATCGGACAACGAGCAACAGTTGACAATGTTTAGTCTTTTCTATTGGATCGTGTGGTCACTCTGAGCAGTCAAATTTATTTTTCCAATCATTTTTGGATCATTACTGATTTTTAACGATATAAAGGTACTTTATAAGTGGCCTAGAAAATTTTTATTATTTGTTGGAAGTAAGTGTAAAAAAGTAAGTAAATTTTTAACAATATTATATTTTTGATGGAAAAAAACTAACAACATTCGATAACATTCAAATCAACCAAAACATACATCGTTTGCATAAAATCATTCTGAATTAGGATCAGGAATAAAACTTTGCCCATATTTTGCCCAGGGGGGTTCAATTTAGCAATGACTGCAATAACACGCGCAGAGTTTTTCGAGGTTAGGTCAAGCAACGTGAGAACCGTTAAGCTTAACTTACTCCTAGAGCACGCAGCGATGATTTTTGGCAATGGTAGTGATTATATAAAGTTAAAGTTGGACTTTAGAATCATGTGCCATGAGTTTGAGATGAAGTGGAGTAAATCTAGGAGAAATAATTCCAGATTTATGACCAATAATGCAAATGGGCTTCAAAACACAATAAAAGACGTTGATTATATGATTGATGTCCCGCCTTCAACCTCAAACCGTCCAATTTGTATCTCATAATCAATATAGTGAAGAAAGTTGTGATTCAAATTCAGATTTTGATTAAATTTGCAAAAAGTTATGTCGTCTAATTTTTATTATAAATTTTGAGTTGATTTTTTTTATTTAAAAAAAATAGTGAAAAATAAAAAAATTCCTTTTTTCTTTCAATAAATTAATAATCTTGAAAACAAAACCATTTTTTAATTTTTTCGGCTAATAGGTTTGAAGTTACAAGCAAAAGCATGAGCATAAACCAAAAGTAATCAATTCGAAAAAAAAAAAATATTTTTTTTAATTTTTAATTTTAAAAAAATGTTTCTTAATTTTCTAAAATTAAAACCAAAAATACTAACCTGATACTTTTTTGATGAAAAAATGTGTTCTTTTTTTATGGCGATTTTTGTGTTAAAAAAATGAAAAATTTCTGTTTTTTCCGTATTTTACGCCCCATAAAGTGCCACGCCCACTTTAGCTTTTATTCCAAAAATTTCTTTGGGGGTATTCGAACATTCACTTCAAATTTCAAGTCGATAGCTATAAAATTACGACTGCTATTGAATTAAGTCCCCCTAGATTGGCAAAATCTTACACTGTGCGGCGCTTAAATTTAATACCGTGGCTAAAAGTAAAGTTGAAGTTGCTGTTGTTGTTGTTGTCTCTAATACGACTATGACATCCACTAATAACACAGACTCTTGTCTGTTCCATAAGGGCACTCGACACTGGGCGGGCTCAGCTCCAGCTCCAGCTCCGTTCACTTATGGAATCGAGCCAAGTTCTCCCGCCCCCCAGAGTCGAGTGCAATGGTGAAAAGTCATAAGAGGCAGAGTTAGAGCCAAAAAAAATACAGACAAAATATGGTATGTTTTTGTTTGTTTTTCTTATTTTTAATGGCATGGAAAAATGTCAAGCGAAACTATTTAGCTGCAAGAAAATTACAACCAGATTTGTTCAAGTAACTTAAGGTTTGTTTTCTTAAATCAGAAAGCTATACGACTATAATTTTAGGATTTAAATTGTAAACCAAATATTATTCATGAATTCACAGCTTAACGATTATATTTTTTAGATATAAATTGCATAATGATTTCAATTTAAAAAATGAAAAATATTCCAAATTAAGGTACATAAACAAATAAAAATATATATATGTAAATAATATCCAAAAATATACAAAACAAATATTATTTTAATTTGAAAAATAAAATTAAATTGCATATTTAATTCAAAATCATTGTACACATATTTTAAAAAAGTTTATAATAAATATTATTATAATATCAACAAAAAGAAGGAAAGTAATGAAATATATTGTTGAATTTTGGATTTTGGAAAAATGTATTTAATTTATGTTATTTCGTAACTTTAATTTGTAAAACGATTAAATAACAAATATTAACAAATATTATTCATGATGATTTCAATTTATAAAATGAAAAAAATTCCAAATTATGGTACATAAACAAATAAAAATATATATATGTAAATAATATCCAAAAATATACAAAACAAATATTATTTTAATTTGAAAAATAAAATTAAATTGCATATTTAATTCAAAATCATTGTACACATATTTTAAAAAAGTTTATAATATATATTATTATAATATCAAAAAAAAAGGAAAATAATGAAATATATTGTTGAATTTTGGATTAAAAAATGTATTTAATTTATGTTATTTCGTAACTTTAATTTGTAAAACGATTAAATAACAAATATTAACAAATATTTTTATTTATGAATTTACAGCTTAACGTTCATAATTTTTAAATATAAATTGCATATGAATTTCAATTAATAAAGTAAAAAAATATTCCAAATTAAGGCACATAAACAAATAAAAATATATATAAGTAAATAATATCCAAAAATATACAAATAAAATATTATTTTAATTAAAAAAAAAAATTAAATTGAATATATAATTCAAAATCATTGTAATAAATATTATTATAATATCAACAAAAAGAAGGAAAGTAATGAAATATATTGTTGAATTTTGGATTTTGGAAAAATGTGTTTAATTTATGTTATTTCGTAACTTTAATTTGTAAAACGATTAAATAAAAGTTCAACTAATATTTTCTAATATGCCCCGTTTAATTGTTTATTTAAATCGAATTTGCTTTAGCTTGTCATCTTTTAGTTGAGTTGAAAAACAATTTAAAAATATTAACTATTGATTTTTATGTGATACTTATGCACTTATAATTAAGACTTCTCATACTCCAGCAATGCATCTTAATTTGTAGTATTGTTCACTAACCGAAGGCATATTTAAGACTGTGTTAAATGCTATAAGATGGCTATAAAAAAAACTTAAGGTAATAATGCAACTCGCGACATTTGAGAGTTCTTGTTGTTGTTGTTGTTGAGGCAGTTGCAGTTGCAGTTAAGCAAGAGTTAAGCAAGTTAAGACTAAGCGTACCGCAGAGTCGACAAGAAAAACAAGTGGCCATAAAATATAATAAAAGGAAGTGCTTAAAACTAGCAACAACAAAAGCAACAACAACAACAACAAGAAAAACAACTTGCCTGCATTACTGGGCACTGGGAAGCTTAAGAGCTGTGGCAACTGGGAAACTGGGAAACTGGGGAAAATGGAGTTTGTTGTTGCAGGACAGACTCCTTTTACATAGTTGAGTGTCTGAATTTATTACCCGCGATCTAACACGATTTCTCGCACTTGTACCTACAATAATCATTATATGCAAACACACACACACACACACACACACACAGGCGTGGAAATTTACAAGCGCCAAAGCTTTTTGCATATTTGGCATGCAAGAAGAAAAACGGAAAAACTCAAGAAGAAAAAAAAAAACATAGTTATAAAAAAGGTAACAAGTGCAGCCAGCGAGTTTGCTGTGGAAACTGGTCTGATCTGAGCTGCAGTTGCATCGCAAAGTACACTCCACCTATACCCAAATATATATAACTATATATAGTTTACTTAAAGACAT
The DNA here is from genome assembly GCA_037043435.1 of Drosophila suboccidentalis. Taxonomy (NCBI): domain Eukaryota; kingdom Metazoa; phylum Arthropoda; class Insecta; order Diptera; family Drosophilidae; genus Drosophila; species Drosophila suboccidentalis. Next base: position 110,994 of record JBAMBK010000719.1, on the reverse strand, counting down.
GTCTGTGCTTGTGTGTGTGTGTGCAGTTAGTTTATGTTTTATATAATTTGCCGTGGGCTACGCTGAAAGATGCCACCGGGCGCAACTGCTGCTGCATTAATGAGCGAGCAGGCGGCAGATAGGGTATTAGAGGGTATGACAGGGTATGACCGACTTGGGTGTGATCATAGTTATGGGTTAAGAATAAAAGTATTCGTATATATAGTACATTCAATGTTTGTCATCCAAATGGATTCTGCAATAAAAAGTAAACAGTAATGGAAAAATAATGAAAAGTTTTTAAAGTAAGAATCAAATTTAACGACAAAAACTAATAAAACTTACATTTCTCAAGCAAAATTAGTTTTGACAAAGTTATTCCAGTTTGATTTAATCAAAAAATGCACAATGTTGGAAAAAAAAATGTATTTAATTAAAAAAAAATGTGTGCACAGAATAAAAATACAGATAAAAAATGTTAAACTTGTCTTTTTACAAGAAAACCGACAGTGTTGATAATTTTTTGAGTTTATGATAGGGGGGTATCTAAGGGCGTAACTATAAAAAAGCCGACATTGTTTGAAAATAATTTAAATATTTAGTTAATTTAATTTATATGCAGGAAGATAAAAATATTAATATATACATTTCTCAAGTAAATCGTTAAAGCTGTAAAAAAGTTATGCCAGTTTTAAGTTATTCAATAATATGTTGGTCAAGAAATAATAATATAATATTTGGAAAAATTAATTCTTCAAATGAATTAAATTTTGATGCAGAATTGAACTTGAGTTCAAAAACTAATAATAAGACTGACATTTCTTCAGAAAATCAATGAAGTTTTAACAAGGTAATGACAGAAAGTCATTTCTTGAAACAGCATTCATAACAGCGTATCTAACAGTCGATCAGTGTCCTTTTCTTATTATTTTTTTGTAGTTTCTTGCTCGATTCGCTTGCAGGCCAAAAAACCAAACTCACCGCAACAACAACAACAAGCGCAAATTGTCTATAAATATTTTGCAGCCGATGAGCGAGAGAAGAGGAAAAGAGGAAAGCGCAAAGTATAAAAAAAAGAGTATGTATATAGTAGTAAATGTGTTTAGTAGTAGCGAGTAGCGCTAGTATCAAGAAATGCAGGCATGAGATTACAATCGCTTGTAATAAATACCTTAAGTATCACATATATCAGTAACCCAAGGACGTGCATCGTAAGTCAAGCTGAACATTATTATTAAGCGGAGCCACCAGAGGAGAGGGAGTTGAGAGGAGGGAGGGGAAGAGCAGACTTGACTTACGTGCAACAATTTAACAACTTAATTATTGCTAAACTACGTCAGCAACAACAACAACAACAACGACAACTACAACATGGAGACATAAATAAACAACGGTGCGTATGAGTAATATTCGTGGCGGGAAAAATCGTGGCCGGACTGAAAATAATAATAATAATAATAAGGAGAAGGCTGCCAAAAAGATTGCAATGTGCGATATACACAAAAGATGATCATCAACAGCAACAACAACAACTTCAGGCTACTTGTGGCAAGCTGGAATTGGGTTTGGAAATGGGATTTGGATTGGGCATGGAGCGTAGAACGCAAAACGTTCGCTTGTCATTGAGTAATCTATCGACAGCTTGGCCATTTAGTCGACACACACACTCGCACACACACACACACACTTAAATCACTGTGTGTGAAAATTAGCATAAAAACGCAATTTTTGAATATTAATGTGCAGTTGGTGGTTGGCCACTTGCAACCTGCAACTGGCAACCTGCAACTGGCAACTTTGCTGCAAAGCGGCGACATCATCGCCCGTCTGGGAGGCGCATTGCGTGCAAGGCCAATGAGAAGAAGCAGACGCAGCAACACCAACAGCTAGGGATGGGTATGATGACAGGTTAATATCGAAAGTGTCTCGATACAACGATACGATATTTCAGAAAATGAAATACGTTAATACAAAAATTAATAATAACTATCAATTTTTCTTTTTTGTATTTTTAAAATTACTTTGAAAGTAAAAATTTCTTTTTTAGTTTCATAATTTTTACCTAAAACATATTTAGCAATGTTTCAAATTTTAACAAAACAACGGTATTCTATATTCAAGCGCAGCTTTTTATTAGATTACTATATAAAAATCATGTTTGAAATGTCAAAATTTCTCTCGTTTCTATTATTTTTTCCATCACTGTATATAATTATTTTATGACATATTTATATATTATTTTTTATTTATTCGACTTTAAGGCAATTAATAAAATTAAGATTTAAAATCTATTAAAATTACAAAATACAAATATTTTACGGAATCATTATTTTGATTTTAATAGATTTTTTTATTATTTTCTTATCATTCTCGATAATATTTCATGATCAAATTAAAAAAACCAAATTTAATTAAGCTTTGGAATATGACCGATATTTATATCTATGACATTCAGTGTGATATTTTAATCAGTCAATTTTATTAAATTTTAAATTCCGTAAATCTAATTATTTTACAAGATCTCTATTTTATTTGTATGCATATTATTTATTTATTTATATTTTGTTTATTGATTTATTGTGTTTGTTATATATCGATTCACATCCCTAGTAACAGTCACTGCCACTTGACTTACTCGTTGCAATGCTGCAACTTGCAACCTGCAGCTCGGTAATCAGATCCTTTGGCATTGATAAAAAACACAGCACTTGCTGTGGATTTTTTTGGCGCTATCGCATAAGTTTGCATTCTGTCTTTTTGCATCTCTCACTCTTTTTTCTCTCTGTTTGCTTGGCACGCATTTGCTTTCGAAGCGAGACAGGAGAGAGAGGAGCGAGGGAGAGAGGGGTAGGAAATACAGATTAAGGATTAGTTATTATTGGACTGCTGCACAGCTTGAGAAATGTTTGTGTCATGTTCTCCTGCTGTAATCTACAAAACGCACAACTTCCCACTCGCTTTACTTCCTCTATGCCTCTCCCTCTCTCTCTCATTATATCTATCTCTCTCTATATCTTTGACTAATGCATTTCATCGAAACTGAGGTGTCTTAAAGCCACAGCTTACCTGACATAAACATAAGAAATTGTCGAAGCCAGCTGATCATATTTACATAAATATGTTAGCATTACAGAACAACACATTCTCCATATGTAAATAACATTAACACTAACATTACATTACATTACATACAACACCGTCAAGACATGTAACTAACATTAACATAATTTACATCTATATATGTCATTTTTAATTAGTTCATTATTTACATATATATTCTACAAGTTACCGCCACGAAGTGCAATTCTACAGTGAATAAAGTTTCCATATTTAAGTTATACAAACATAATTAATATTAAATTTTAAATTGTGACATATTTTTCGTAAGCCTAAAAGAGTGCAATACTTTTGGCGATCCGAATTTGAATCAATGGGCTTGTGACTTGGGTGAAAAAGATGTGAGTAAACCTCATCAATTTAATACGTTTATCAGCTGGCGTTTAAAAGTACTTTCCAACACTGGAATCAGCTGTGAGCTGTGAAGCTAAGAATTTCATATTTTAGTGAAACAAAGGCGAAGGATCCTCAAAAAGCAAGGCCTTTCCCGGCAGAGTTGCCGAGGTTAATTGTTGTTTATATTTGGACATGGCATATGGTGTGAATATTGGTGATATACAACTGAAAGAGGTAAGGCCTTAAGAGACCTTTAAAAACCAAATTTAAAGTCTTTTTCAAATAACCCTTTGCAGAAGATCGGAAATGTCGACTCTGCTGTGTACAAAGCGGAATGGGATAAACAAACGATTGCGGTGAAAACATATCAAGATGTTTTATTTCAAAAAAATTATTATAAAAATAAGATCTCGGAATTAAGAAACATCAGTCACGAGAATATCTTAAAGTTTTATGGTACCATAAATCTCATTAATCAATGCTATTTACTAATGGAGTACGCGGACTGTGGATCACTGCACGAACAAATTTTTGAAACGGGAGTAGAAAAGTATAGCAGAGATACGGCCCTCAATTGGATGCATCAGTGTGCGAAGGTAAGCTCAATTTTCCATATGTTTCCTAGGAATAATTGGATTATATTATGTTCTCTCTTTTTTGTAGGGTCTCGCATTTTTACATAAACGGTTTGTTGTCCATTTGAATATAAAGCCACGAAACTTGTTTCTCACAAAAAACTTTCGTCAGTTGAAAATCGGTGAATTGGGACTTCATCCTAACCTAGTAAGGGAACGTAAATCTCGTGAATATATGCCCCCAGAGGTAAAGATGTATCCATCCAAAGTATGTCACAGTGAATTCACAAAAAACGGTCTTGATCAATGGATGAAATATGATGTATTCAGTTTTGGGATGGTGCTCTGGGAAGTTCTGACACGACAGAAGCCCTTATTCGAGATGTGGTATTATATTACTCTTTTCCTCAAAAAACTGCCCTCGAACAATTTAAGATCGTTAATTGAATCTTCTTGGAACCATTATCCGCTAAAGAGGCCCGGGATGGAAAGAGGAACCGGTCTGTCAGGACGCAAGCTCTTCTTTGAGATGTGGCGTTATTTCACTCTTTTAGTTGAAGATCTGCCCTCGGACAATATAAGATCGCTGATTGAATCTTGTTGGAACCATTATCCGCTAAAGAGGCCCGGGATGGAAAGAGCAACCGCTCTGACACGCCAAAGTTGCAACGTTGAGATGTGGTATTATTTCACTCTTTTTCTGGAAGATCTGCTCTCAGACAATATAAGATTGCTGACTGAATCTTGTTGGAACCATGGTCTGCCCTGGAGACTCAGGATGGAAAGAGGATTCGTTCTAACACGACGAAAGCCCAACTTTGAGATGTATCGTTATTTCACTCCTTTTCTCGAAGATCTGCCCTCGGACAACATAAGATCGCTGATTGAATCTTGTTGGAACCATGATCCTCTAGAGAGGCCCACGATGGACAGAGTAGCCGTAACTATTGCATTGGAAATATCGGATATACAACTAGGCGAGGTTATATTAACTTTTATTAGTTATTGAAGTTTATTAAGTATATTTAAATAAGCAATTTTCAGGTTATCGGTTCTGGGTCTTTTGGTGTTGTCTACAAATCTCAACTACTGGATGTTCCATGTGCAGTGAAAGAATTCCATGTAAAAGAAGACGATGCCAAGAAAGGCATTGAAAGAGAAGTGAAATATCTATCTCGAGTTACCCATAGAAATATTATCAAGTTGTTTGGTACCAAGGATACCAAGGAGTCCAAAACATTGATTTTGATGGAGCTCGCAGACTGTGGATCACTTTACGATTATATACATAGCACGGAAGACTATTCCGATTTGGATGCTCTCAGATGGATGTCACAATTAGCTATGGTAAGTTCAATTTTAATTAAGTTTCTACACACAGAACTAATCGTGATAGTCTTCATCACATTTTAGGGCCTTGAATATTTACATGCCATGAAGCCAAGGTCAGTTATCCATCGGGATATTAAGACGAGCAACTTGCTACTTACTGACCCTTATGAAGTATTGAAGATCGCAGATTTTGGAACAGTAAGAGAACAGGCAACTTTGATGACACAGAATTATGTTGGGACAGCCGAATATATGGCACCAGAGGTCGTGATTGCAATTTAATTGAGACCAATTTAATCACAAATATAATTTTAAAAACAGGTTTGCTTAGGCTACGAGTATTCGGAGAAAAGTGATGTTTATAGCTTCGGGATCGTTTTGTGGGAAGTGTTGTCACAAAAGAAACCATTTTACCACTTGAATAATAAACATCCACTCGCCATTATGAATTTAGTCAGCAAAGGTCAGTCTAAAGTTAATTTATCTAAACAGTTCTTTATACTCTTATGACTTTAGGTGAACGGCCTCCCATTGAGAATGCAACGGATGACAAGGATATAAGAACTATAATTACAAATTGTTGGGATAGCGAACCGGAAAAACGACCATCAATGCGCGAATTGTCAATATTATTGCCCAAAACACTTATGAAGAGTCATCATTAGTCTTAAGTTAAGAACTGAATAATCAAAAAATCTTTTGTGAACATCAAGCCGATCATATTTGTTTTTAATTTTTACCTCCTCACCCACAGTTTTTAAGATAATACGTTTTGTATTATTATTAACTACAATCCTACAAAATGGCAACAAGGTCGGTTAAATTTACTTTGTACATTTTACAAATCAAATTTACAAAATCTCTCAAGTAGAAGCTCTCACTTGAAATTGCACGCGAATCTTTTTGGGATCCCATAAACAGATTAAGATTCAAAAATCGGAATGAAAATAAATAAGCTATATTAAACAATGCATTGTTTAACTGTATATACACTACAAGTATTACATTAACTAATACATTAATACACACTAACTCAATGAATACGTTACTTCGTATATAACATATATATATGTTTATCTGCGTCAGCAGATTGTACATTATTAATTTTCATTAATTACATAAATAACATAATACCACGAAAAACAGTAAAAAATGCTTTTGAAATAAAGTTCTTTGGAAATTACAATGCAAAACAAAAGATAACGAAAACAAAATCAAAATTTTTATTTTATTTCGAAATGCACACAGCTTGCACTGCTTGCGTTGCTTGGTGGACTGCAGTTTAAAGCAGTTAACTGCTTAGCAAAACTTCAGCAAGCACTGTAGTGCTGTTTTCTGCCAATGGATGGCGCGAATAACGCGCAAAAATTTGAAATAAAATTGAAAAATTTTCAAAAATCATTTAAAAAATATTGAAAAACAATTTAAAAAAACTACAAAATACAAAATTATTTGAAAGTAAAAATTTATTTTTTAGTTTCATAATTTTTACCTAATACATATTTAGCAATTTTTCAAATTTTAACAAAACAACGGTATTCTATATTCAAGCGCAGCTTTTTATTAGATTACTATATAAAAATCATGTTTGAAATGTCAAAATTTCTCTCGTTTCTATTATTTTTTCCATCACTGTATATAATTATTTTATGACATATTTATATATTATTTTTTATTTATTCGACTTTAAGGCAATTAATAAAATTAAGATTTAAAATCTATTAAAATTACAAAATACAAATATTTTACGGAATCATTATTTTGATTTTAATAGATTTTTTTATTATTTTCTTATCATTCTCGATAATATTTCATGATCAAATTAAAAAAAACCAAATTAAATTAAGCTTTCACGATATGCATTGGAATATGAACGATATTTATAGCTTTGACATTCTGTGTGATATTTTAATCAGTCAATTTTATTAAATTTTAAATTCCCTAAATTTAATTATTTTACAAGATCTCTATTTTATTTGTATGCATATTATTTATTTATTTATATTTTGTTTATTGATTTATTGTGTTTGTTATATATCGATTCACATCCCTAGTAACAGTCACTGCCACTTGACTTACTCGTTGCAATGCTGCAACTTGCAACCTGCAGCTCGGTAATCAGATCCTTTGGCATTGATAAAAAACACAGCACTTGCTGTGGATTTTTTTGGCGCTATCGCATAAGTTTGCATTCTGTCTTTTTGCATCTCTCACTCTTTTTTCTCTCTGTTTGCCTGGCACGCATTTGCTTTCGAAGCGAGACAGGAGAGAGAGGAGCGAGGGAGAGAGGGGTAGGAAATACAGATTAAGGATTAGTTATTATTGGACTGCTGCACAGCTTGAGAAATGTTTGTGTCATGTTCTCCTGCTGTAATCTACAAAACGCACAACTTCCCACTCGCTTTACTTCCTCTATGCCTCTATGCCTCTCTCTCTCTCTCTCTCTCATTATATCTATCTCTCTCTATATCTTTGACTAATGCATTTCATCGAAACTGAGGTGTCTTAAAGCCACAGCTTACCTGACATAAACATAAATTAGAAGTTGACTCTGACAAAATACCAAATAAATAAAATTAAATATTAAAATTACAAAACAATCAAAAGTTATTTTAATACATAATAATCAATAAACATTTTTAAAAAACACAATTCTTTATAATATTTTGGAACTGATTTTTACGTAATCAGAAATTAATATTAAATTTTAATTAAAAGTAAAACAATTTAATTATTAGGTCATTTAACTACGACAAATTAATTGTAAGCCTAAAAGAGTGCAATACTTTTGGCGATCCGAATTTGATTCAACAGGTCTGTGACTTGGGTGGAGTAACCTCATCTAATTTAGTACGTTTATCAGCTGGCGATCGTCGACACTTTCCAATACTGGAATCAGCTGTGATTCAGCTGGGAGTTAGCTAAAAGTGTAATATTTTATTGAAACAAAGGAAACGAAGATTCTCAAAAAACAAAGCCTTTATATGTGTAACAACGGCTCCCACAATTGGCGTTTTTGCGCCAAAACTGGCTCTTGTTTTTCCTGTTAGCGCAATGGAGCTTTTTTTTTCGATTTGGCTCTTTCTTCAGTTCAGAATCTCAGTTATTTTGTCGAAGTCAGTTAGTAACAGTGCGAAGCGTGCGTAACAGTAGCAGCTGATTGCGGTCTGTAAATAACATAACAGCTGATTTTTCAATTTGAAATTTGAAAAAATTTGAAATTTTCAAAAATCAATTTAAAAAAATTGAGAAACAATTTCAAAAAAACAACAACAAAATGCAAAATTTTGTAAGATAATTAAGTTTATATTAAAGTTGGTTTGGTGGCAAAGTTGAGAAAAACAAAAAAAAGTTGAGAAAAAAAAAAGCTAATAATCGCTCTGCTTCGAAAACGACGTCATCGAGAACGGCGTATGGTATGGAGTTAGATGCAAAAACAAAGCCGAACGAGACGGACGTGTAGAATACGCACTCGAAAGTGCTGTTTACGATCGGACATGGGGTGGATAGTTAACTTATCTGATATACAAGTGAAAGAGGTAAGGCGTCAAGAGACATCTGACAACAAAATATAAAGTCTTTCTTAAATGGCACTTTACAGGTGCTCGGAAATGACTGTGATTCCGCTGTGAGCAAAGCGGAATGGGATAATAAAACGATAGCGGTAAAAAAATATAAATATGATGAATATTTAGATCGTAAATTTGCGAGATTGTTAAGAAACATCGATCATGAGAATGTCTTAAAGTTTTATGGTGTCTCAACATGCTTTGATGATCATTATTATTTATTAATGGAGTACGCGGACTGTGGATCACTGCATGAACAAATTCATGGAACGGGAGTAGAAAACTATACCAGAGATACTGCCCTCAATTGGATGTATCAGTGTGCGAAGGTAAGCTCAATTTTCCATATGTTTCCTAGGAATAATTGGATTATATTATGTTCTCTCTATTTGTAGGGTCTTGCACTTTTACATAAACATCATATTGTCCATTATAATATAAAGCCCCGAAACGTGTTCCTTACAAAAAACTTTCGTCAGCTGAAGATCGGTGAATTTAGAATTCGTCCTAGACTCGTAGAACGTAAATCTCGTAAATATATGCCCCCAGAGGTAAAGCTCTATACATCTGTAATATTTCAAATAGTAATAGCTATCCACATTCAGGGATCCACAATTTACGGTTTTGGTTTCTATCACTATTATGATGTATTCAGCTTTGGAATGGTGCTCTGGGAAGTTCTGACTCGACGAAAGCCTTTCTTTGAGATGAGGGATGATTTCACTCCTTTTCTCGAAGATCTGCCCTCGGACAATATAAGATCTCTGATTGAATCTTGTTGGAGCCTTAATCCGCGAGAGAGGCCCACGATTGAAAGAGTAGCCACAACTATCGCTTTGGAAATATCGGATATACAACTATTCGAGGTTAAATTAACTTTTATTAGTTATTGAAGTATATTAAGCATGTATATTTAAATGAGTAATTTTCAGGCTATCGGGTCTGGATCTTTTGGTGTTATCTATAAATCTCAACTACTGGATGTTCCGTGTGCGGTGAAAGAATTCCATGTAGAAGATGACGATGCCAAGAAAGGCATTGAACGAGAAGTGAAATATCTATCCCAAACTACCCATAGAAATATTATCAAATTGTTTGGTACCAAGCCTACCAAGGATTCCAAAACATTGATGTTGATGGAGTTCGCAGACTGTGGATCACTTTACGATCGTATACATAAAAACGGAGTCTATTCCGATTTGGATGCTCTCAGATGGATGGAACAATTAGCCATGGTAAGTTCAATTTTAATTAAGTTTCTACAAATAGAAGTAATCGTTATAGTTTTCATCACACTGTAGGGCCTTGAATATTTACATGCCATGAAGCCCAGGCCAGTTATCCATCGGGATATTAAGACGAGCAACTTGCTACTTACTGACCCTTATGAAGTATTGAAGATCGCAGATTTTGGAACAGTAACAGAACAGGCAACTTTGATGACACAGGGTTATGTTGGGACAGCCGAATATATGGCACCAGAGGTCTGTGATACCAATTTAATTGAGACCAATTTAATCACAAATATAATTTTAAAAACAGGTTTGCTTAGGCTACGAGTATTCGGAGAAAAGTGATGTTTACAGTTTCGGGATCGTTGTGTGGGAAGTGTTGTCACGAAAGAAACCATTTTGCCACTTGAACAGTAAACATCCACTCGCCATTATGAACTTAGTCAGCAAAGGTCAGTCTAAAGTTAATTTATCTAAACAGTTCTTAATACTTTTACGACTTTAGGTGAACGGCCTCCCATTGAGAATGCAACGGATGACAAGGATATAAGAACTATAATTACAAATTGTTGGGATAGCGAACCGGAAAAACGACCGTCAATGCGCGAATTGTCAATATTATTGCCCAAAACACTTATGAAGAGTCATCATTAGTCTTAAGTTAAGAACTGAATAATCAAAAAATCTTTTGTGAACATCAAGCCGATCATATTTGTTTTTAATTCTTACAACCACACCCACAGTTTTTAAGATAATACGTTTTGTATTATTATTAACTACAATCATACAAAATGGCAGCAAGATCGGTTACATTTATTTTATACATTTTACAAATCAAATTTACAAAATCTCTCAAGTAGAAGCTCTCACTTGAAATTGCACGCGAATCTTTTTGGGATCCCATAAACAGATTAAGATTCAAAAATCGGAATGAAAATAAATAAGCTATATTAAACAATGCATTGTTTAACTGTATATACACTACAAGTATTACATTAACTAATACATTAATACACACTAACTCAATGGATACGTTACTTCGTATATAACATATATATATGTTTATCTGCGTCAGCAGATTGTACATTATTAATTTTCATTAATTACATAAATAACATAATACCACGAAAAACAGTAAAAAATGCTTTTGAAATAAAGTTCTTTGGAAATTACAACGCAAAACAAAAGATAACGAAAGCAAAATCAAAATTGTTCTTTAATTTCGAAATGCACACAGCTTGCACTGCTTGCGATGCTTGGTGGACTGCAGTTTAAAGCAGTTAACTGCTTAGCAAAACTTCAGCAAGCACTGTAGTGCTGTTTTCTGCCAATGGATGGCGCGAATAACGCGCAAAAATTTGAAATAAAATTGAAAAATTTTCAAAAATCATTTAAAAAATATTGAAAAACAATTTAAAAAAAACAACAAAATACAAAATTATGTAAAATAATGAAGTTCAATCTAAAATTGGTTTGCTGCAATTTTCTCCTCGCGTGGCAAAGTTAGTAAATAATCCAAAAAAGAAAAACATTGTAAATTCCAGAAGAATTTAACGAAAATTATGGTAAAATTTTCAAAATTCTAGCTTCAAAATTAAGAAAGTTCATTTTTGGGTCGCGTAAAGTTTCGGACTTTCAGAAAGTGCGAAAAGTGGGGGTCCGCAGGGCTGCCACCTTTTCCAAATAGAGCAGTAGAGTGTTTTGCGTTGCTTGCGGATCCTGAGAGCGAGAGAGCGCGCTGCTGTAACTGACTGCAGCATCAACGCCGGACGAAAACTTGAACGCTAGAGAGAGAAAGAAACAAGAAGAAACGAACAGAAACAGTCGGCACAGCACAGAAACGAAAACAGAAAACAAGAGAAACGAAACGAAACGTAAACAAATTGCACATTTCGATTAAATATTTACAAATTAAATAAACTTATAACTTGCACTTTGGTCTCAAAAATACAGGTGGTGTCAAATTTGCTACTACCTAAAAATGGATTTCACCATTAACCATTAAAATGTCGTGTTGATAAATTGAATCATACATGAAAGAAAACTCAGTAAATAAGGGGAAAAGAAACATAAAAAAACAGATCGCAGTTAAGTTCAATAACCCAAAACAAAACACGTTTGGAAGAAGAGTGCAATCAAGAGGAAGAAGAAGAAGCAGAAGTACTTGTAGTGCTCAGATTTCACAAGGTTGAAAAGTGACGTCGTCATAATCACGACGAGGTCGCAAGAGCCGACAAAATGTGGGTCAGAAAACACTTTCACCAAATGCACCGCAATTGCATTGCCGGCAAATGCTCCACCCCCTCCCCTCCAGCCAGACACTCTTACCCAATGCACACTTGCAATTGTGCAATTGTCTCAGAGAGAGAGAGAGAGAGAGAGGGAGCACGTCAAATTGCAAAATGAATCACAGTGTGTGTGTGTGCGTGTGATGTTTGTCACGAACGCCGGCAATGTCTGCCCCTTTTGCCGGCACGCCCCCTTGTACCAGTCGCTCTCCCTTCCCATTCTCACTCTCTCTCTGTTACTCACTCTCTCAGACAGTTGAGCATCAGTTATGACGTCACAGAGCGTTGAGAATTGCTTAATTTATGTTAATTCAATTAATTTTTAATTTACACTGAGAAAATTGAAATGGAAATTGTAGTACACTATTGAGTTGATAAAAGTTACTCTACATTTAGGGTATGTAGCATATTAGAAAAGGTTTGTGCATTGACATTGTGCTCAACAAATTAATGTTGTCATTAATTTTAAAGTTATTTTATGTTATTTCTAAATACAAATTACGCTTACTTTTAAATAAATAGTCTATCCTAAAATTGCAGAAATAAATATTCCGAAATGAATAAAATAAAGAGTAACATTAAATTCAAAAAAAGCTTAATACTTTTCAAATATTAATATAAAATCTCCAAAATTTCTAATTTCTAAATAAAATGTATGCAAATTTAAATAAAAGAAACATGTCTTATAATATTTATAAAAGAAGAAGTTTAAATAAGTACTTTTAACATTTTTATCTATCATATAAACAATTTTTAAAGTAAATTACATTGCGAAATTAAGTTGCTTAAAAATATAAAAGTATTAAATTTACATTTTAAAGTGATTTAAAATTATTTTAAAAAATATAATAGTAATACATAAAAACAGGATTAAATTGTGCATTTATAATATTGAGTTAAAAGCTATTCAAAATATGCTTTTTAATAATTTAAATTATTAAATTAAAAAATATAATTTATTGCATCTGAAGTCCAGCAAACCATTTAGATGCATGCTTGGGCTCTTGGCCAATTTTTCGACGTCAGATGAGAGTGTATCTATCTATCTGCCTTCTATCTAGTTACATATCTATCTATCTACGTATGTATCTCTTCCCACTCAGCTGTCCAGCTGTGTGATCAGCGGCACGTGCGTCGCGTTGAGGTCCAAATTGTTGTGCGTCCACACACAAACACACACGCACACACACACACACATCTGCTGCTGTTGTCACGCGGCTGCAACCACCCTCAAATCGAATTGCAGATCAAAGTATCTGCCAGATACATTTCTATGCAGTCATATAATGTATATTTTTAATGCACGTCACTAGGCAAAACTCGCCCGCAACTCCAGGAATAAACAAGTCAAATAAATGGCTAAAAATAGCCAAAAATAAACGAAGAAAACGAAGAGGAGGCCGAAGAGAAAATAAGGCGGCACAGAGGTCACCTTGAGTGCGTACCAAGTTGATGGGCAATGAAGCCGAAATGAAATAAACTCTGGAGAGTCTGGAAACAGAGAGAGGGAGAAAACTGTGAGAGCCGGCTGCTCAGTGGCTTTCACAATGCCGTTTAGGCCATTTCGTCATTCATCCTGACTCGACAGCTGCCTAAAGAGGCAGAGAGAGAGAGGCAGCGGGAAGAAAGAGAGGCAACTGAAACAACGGCAACTACAAAATCCAGCGGCGGCAACGAAATTCCAACGAGTCACAAACAGTTCGCAACGAGCGCGCAAACTGAACGGAACGTCGTCGACCTCTAACTAAAAAATAAAGAGGCCTTAACAATCCCAACAAATAAACCAAGTGAATTTCAAATAAAACAAACTAAAAAGTAAGCAAGTAAATTAAACATTAAATATAACTACAAAATTACAAGTGCTAGTTAAATGCATTAATTTTAAATCATAAAAAACTAGTTTATTTTCTGTTTCAAAGTGCATTGAACTTGCTGTGCATTTCGCCCTTGGCCTTGGTACTAAGACACTTCCTGTTTGATTGTCCCCTTTTTGATTTTACTTGTGCTTTCACTTTCACTTTCGCTCAACGCATGCGTCGGTTTTTCCCAGCCAAAAACAGCTGTGCCACATTTTCCGCTTTTCTTTGTTGGTAATTCAGCCACATTTGACTTTGAAAGAAGGTCATTTGATATGGTTTCTGGCCCATTTGCTTGCAACAAGTGAGCTGGTCAAGTGTTGCATGACGAAAACTAAGTATTGTAGTTAGATCGTTAATAGTTGTCATAGTCATGACCTCATACTATCTATTCTTAACTATTCAAAGTATTTATTCATTGACATTCTCAGAAAAAGTTGAGTTATTCATTGAAAACCCACAAGTTTTGTATACTTAAGCCATAAATTAGCTAAATAATTTGTAGTAATGTCATTCGTTAAGTATTTATTATTAAATATTACAGTCTGTTCCAATCGAACTCGGGAATCTGTAGATATATCTGGCTAAAACTTCACAGGGCTGTTGCACAACCATAAGCTGATTTCGATCATATCCCAACAATGTTAATCTTATAGATATCATGTAAATTATGTTAAGAGAAAGGAGTTTGATTTTCGAATATCATAATGTTTTTCAATATATATATATACAATATTCACTAACGAAGAGATTTTTGAAAAACTTTTTTTTTTGCAGTCATACGGGGGTGCCACATAAATCGCTTTCGTTTGAATTTCACTTGAATTTCATACGATTTCCAGTGAAATTCAAGCGAAAGCTTGAATCACCCTAGACTATTAAAATTTTTTGAAGAAACTTTTTGCATCAAAACATTTTTTATTTGAGACCGAGGCAAAATGTTGAATATGTAGAATTTTACAAAAGTTCAAAAATGGATTAAGGAAAGTTATGTATCATTCAAACGGTTCCTAGGCCTCCTACGTTATTCCTATGGTCTAATAAATAAACACTCCAGACTATCAGGCATGCCACGTAAATCTCTTTCACTTGAGATTCACGTCAATTTCATTTCTCCGTGCCACAGTCCAATCACCTAAACAATTTTGGGTGAGACGAAATCATCGCTCAATTCACTGGCATCCGATGCCATGAGAATAATGTCACATTTTTTGTCCGAATTTTTTAATTTAGAGTTGTCTAGTAGTTTGTATTGTTTGCCGCGCCAATAACTTTTAAATTTTTTTAAGCTATACAATATCAATTATTATATAAATAAATTGAATTATATAAATTCAATAAGAAATAAAATAAAAATGTTATATTCTGCAATGATAAATTTAAAAAATTTGCTAAACAAACCCTAGGGAAATTTAATCTGAGAAGGGGCCAACCCTAGCAGCCCAGTTCTAAAAGGTTGGTGAACATGCTTAAAACTATAAATTACTCGAAGTTCTGTGGCACGGAGAAATTTTCGAAGTGGAATTGCTTTTTTCTGAAATCACTTTCACTAGTGTTTTTTGTGGCATGCCTGTATATAAATTAGACGTTTTCTCAAATATCTCAGTTAAACTCAAAATTTACACATATTGTTGTATTTTCCAAATTTTCCCCAAATTAGAGAAATATCAAAAGGATATGCAAATATGATTCTTTTGTAAAGGGCCAATATAGTTAAATATTTACCATTAATATGTCTTTTATCTTTTACAAATCTTAACAGTAAATGGAAAAATAATAAAAAAAAAAGAAAAACAGTCAGTATATAAAATAAAAACACTTGTTTCTATAAACTTCTCTCAAATGGCCCATAAAATGACCAGCTTTGCTTTAAATACTGCAATTCCAATTACACCTTAGCTGAAACTCTTTTATTTATACTACTTTTCTTGAGTTAACCACATCTTTAATCAGAAAGCTCTCAAGTTCAGGGTAAGGGCAACAGATTTGCACTTTTCTAATTAAAAACGTGCTCAAATTTGGTTTAGTCTACAAACAATAAGCGTATGTAAACATTTGTATACAACTGATAAGCAGCTGCCAATTGTTGCTAATCTTATCTGTAATTTTTTTCAAATATTATTATTATAATGGCGACCTACTGAACCCCTTACTCAGAGCCAATCCCCTAGAAAATCGACGTCATAATATTTAAAAATAAATCAACTTATTCATTTAACGTTTGTTGTTGAAATCGTTTATCGTTATTGAGTGTTCAGATTAGTAATCGATTGTTGGGCTGTAATTATTAAGTGATAAGACGCTTATTGATTGCAAATTGATTTGATGATGATGAACTACTTCATGATGAAGTTTACCTATCATATCATATCAGTTAAATACTAATGCAATTTCCTCGAAGGTCTCTTTGATAAAAAAGGAAAAAATTGAAGGGAAGGGGTTAATGAGGTTTATTAGCTTGAATGCCAAATTGAATTGTTGTGCGTGTGTGTGGCATGTGACGCCTTCCCCGCCCCCCTTTTGACCCCTCCCAGTCACAAGTGCGACACATATAAAACTCACAGCTGAAAAATTATAATAAATTTATTTTTTTCGGCAATGTTTCGTTGTGGTTTCTCTTCAATAAGTTGCTGCGTGTGGAGCAGTCGCCAAATTTATATAAATATGACCTTCGTGAAGGTTAAACAACGCCGACACTTAGGTCTGTGAGTGTCGAGAGATTTTTCCACTCTTACTTGTTGTCATTAAGTACACTAATACAAAAACAGAGCGATTTTAGTTTTGGTAAAACATTTTTAAGCTTTTGGAAAAATTTACGAAAAATATGCACAAAAATACAGAAATAAGTGATCTTTCAGTAAAGTTGCTTTCTCTATTTTTGAGAATTTTATTTCTCGAGTTTTTTTTTTGACACAAAGCTTTTTTAACTGTGATATTTGCTTCAAAACTATTGACAAATTTTTTTACTTTTCGACTCGTTTCCAAAATTAAGAAAATGCATCTAAAATCTTTTATTTGCCCAAAAAAAAGCGGTCCTCCTATCAAAATGTTTTCTATATTTTTAGGTTTGTTTTTTAAAGATTTTTTTAACCCAAAATTGTATTTATAATCAATATTTTGATTAGTTATAGGAATAGTCGCTAATTTGAATATGAGCAATGCACACGTGATACTAACTCTCTCTTTCACTTTTACTCCTTCTCTCCGTCTCCCTCTCTAGCAATGGCCGCCGTCAAGGACAGTCTGTTGGCCCAAGTGGCTGAGGTTTTGCCCAGCTCGGGTCACAAGGTCACCGTGGTGGGCATCGGCATGGTGGGCATGGCCAGCGCCTTCAGCATTCTCGCCCAGGGCGTCTCCAAGGAGGTCTGCCTCATCGATGTCTGTGCCGACAAGTTGCAGGGCGAACTCATGGATCTGCAGCACGGCTCCAACTTTCTCAAGAATCCACAGATCACGGCCAGCACCGACTTCTCCATTTCGGCCAATTCACGCCTGTGCATCGTCACCGCCGGCGTCCGGCAAAAGGAGGGAGAATCGCGTCTTTCTCTCGTGCAACGCAACACGGATATTCTCAAGAACATTATCCCCAAACTGGTCGAAGTAAGTACTAAACATATATACAGTTCAACTTCCATAACTCGAGTTTGTCAGTAAAATTAATAAACTTAAGAAAAAGAACTCTATAAGTCGAAAAAAAATATAGATATATTAAAAGTCTAGGGTTTGAAAATTTTGTTTTTAATATATTTAAGAAGTCTTATACAATATTTTAAAACAGATGGGCTAACTAATGAAAGAGAAATAATTATTTTAAAAATATTTAAAATGTTCAAAATAAATATAATTAAAATAATAATATAATTATTTTAGTAAGCAATAAAAGCAAAAGAATGTACTAAATAAAGTTAATCAAATAAGCTGATAGCGAGTGAATATTTTTAAGATATTTTTCTGATTAAATAATTTATATAACCTATTTCTTTCACTTTCATTCACTTTACAGTACAGTCCCGATACCATTTTGCTGATGGTCTCCAATCCCGTTGACATTATGACCTATGTGGCCTGGAAGCTGTCCGGTCTGCCCAAGAATCGCGTCATTGGCAGCGGCACCAACTTGGACTCATCTCGCTTCCGTTTCCTGATGTCGCAGCGCCTGGGCGTGGCACCCACCTCCTGCCACGGCTGGATCATCGGCGAGCACGGCGACAGCTCGGTGCCCGTCTGGTCGGGCGTCAACATTGCCGGCGTCCGTTTGCGTGAACTGAACCCGACCATCGGCACTGGCGAGGACCCAGAGAAGTGGAATGAGCTGCACAAACAGGTCGTCGACTCGGCCTACGAGGTCATCAAGCTCAAGGGCTACACCTCCTGGGCCATCGGCCTCAGCACCGCCTCCCTGGCCTCGGCCATCTTGCGCAACACGAGCAGCGTCGCCGCCGTCTCCACCTCCGTGCTGGTAAGCATGATTACACTAGGCAACAAAACGGCACTTCTATTTTCATATTTTTGCGACAAATCCCCATTTTCATGTCTGTTTGCAACTTTGGCCAAATGTTCATTTTTTTCGGTTTACAAAGTTTTTTTGGTCGATTTTTTTTAATTTTTCAAAATAGCGCTTTTTAAGCTGTTTATCAGACATATGAATATTTGTCTTTTTCTCGTGAATATCACAGCCGATTCTTCAAAATATTTAGATTTTATAGAGCATTTATCTTCTTAGTATAAATTATCATTTTCTTTGGTTAAAAAAAGATTTTAACTTTGTTTTTGTGAAGTTTAATTTGGGCCAGTTTGTTGATAATTTTGATAGTTTTTTGTCAACTTGATAAGACCGTTGAGTTCATCGTATTATCAAAATTGTAATTTTTACTATTAAAATTTTAATAATTTTTTTTTTAATTTTAATTTTTTATTTAAAAAAAAAACATACACCCACTCACATATGTCTGCGTACACTCTTTTTTTTACTTAACAGCTATGTTAGTCAAGTCTTCTCAGTAAAAAAAATATATTTGGAAAGGTCGCTTAAATTCCGTTCGAATGATACAACATTTTCTTTAACCTATTAAGTACACTTGAAAAATTTTGAATTTTAAAAAAAGTCTACTTTTTCATCTTTTTTTCTCGATTTTTTACAAATAATATTTTGATGCAAAAAAATTCTTGAATCAATTCTAAGAGTGACTGCAAAATTTTCAAAAATATTTTTGCTAGTATTTTTTAAAATTTTTTGAAAATATTTTAATATTTATACCTCCTTCTACATTTTAATAATTAGTTTTAAAACAAACTAATTTTGATCTATGAAAATAATCAAACGCAGCTTGCAACAGAAAAGATTTTTAATTGGTATTTTCTTATATATATATCATATATATCATTTGCAACTAAACAATTCACTCAACCAAATTTCTTTTATATGTATTTTTAGGGCGAACATGGCATTGATAAGGACGTCTTCTTGTCGCTGCCTTGTGTATTGAATGCCAACGGCGTCACCTCCCTTGTCAAGCAGATTCTCACCGAAACTGAAGTCCAGCAGCTCCAGAAATCGGCCAACATTATGGCCGATGTTCAGGCCGGTCTGAGTTTCTAATTGAAAATCAGTGGAAGTTTGAGATCAAACCAGTGAAGCAGTCGCATAGCAAACATAGCAACAAAGTATTCTTTGAAACAACCAATGCTTATTTTAAGTCCATTTCTCAATAGTTCACACACATATTTATTATTTAACAATCTTGACTTTTTATATAAATAAACTATAAACAAATTTTAGGTTTTATTTGAAAAGAAAAACATTAAAATGTCTATTTACAATTGGAAAGAATGTTGTTGAAAACGATGGCACAAATAATGTTGAAAAATCAGCAACGGTTTTGTTAACTTAAAAGTACATCCGATAATCGATAAACGATAACGGGAAGTACCTAAACAACCACCGCTACCTCAATGAGCGTAAATCTTGAAACTTGTCAAGAGTTAGTCAAATTTACTGCATATATATTTAAATTTAAAATGATATAGTAAAATTTATAAACAAAAAAAAAAATGAAATACATTAAGCACTTAGTGTTCTTCTTGCACACAAATCAAAATAAAATGATAAATATATCGATAACAAGCGTAATAAACTTCAATGATTAAAAAACAAATGTGGTAAGAAAGGCTACTTTCGAGCGAACTCGACTGTAAGAGACCCTGTACTTGGTGTGTAAAAAAAAAAAACATTTAAAAAACAAAAAACAATTTTTTAATGTTTTAATAACTTTATTTTTAGAATAACTTCCAATTTTAAGAATTTTAAATGTCTCTTTAAATTTGTTCTGCCTTTTACGCCTTGTTCTTTTTTTGAGTACAGGGTCTAAGAAATCTAGTTCTTCTTATTGTGGCACGAATCGAGACGTTAATCAATTGTGCTCTCAGTTATCTGAAGCGACAGAAAACGCTTATCTAGAAACTGCGACGATCTTGAGAGCGGGCCCAGACCAAAGCCAGACACAATTGCAGCTTGACTCGAATTTGAGTCGCTTAGAACGTGCAAAATTTCAGAAAAAACAGCAAACGAGACCGAAACTGAAGCTGAGATAAGCGTGGAAATGATAAGCGCACTCAACTCAGTCTTAACTGGGCTATAAAAGCAGCTGCAACGATGCAAGACTTTGTTAAAGTGACCGCAATGAGGAAAGTGCAACGAACAGAAAGCTGGCGAGGATTGGCTGTGGGACTGTGTCTAATCTGGCTCGGATTAAGCCAAAGAGATCTCAGCTGCCGCGAGTATTGATCGCGTGCAGAAACACAATCTAGATTTGTTAACGGAGCAATTGAATGACGGCTGGCATGCGTTCTGTAAGTTTGTCACAGAAATTAAAAGGGTGGTAAAAATAATAGTATTTAAAACATATTTAAATAACCAAAAAATAATAATATTAATAACATTAGTGTACAGCCATTTTGGCCCACTATTTCTTAGTGTGATTATCTCATGGAATTTTGGTAACTAAACATGAAAATCGCGCTTAAAGTTTATTGCATAAAAGCGTTTTCGAAATATTAATTTTCCAATTTTTTTCAATTTTGAAAGCTGTTCGTGTGGTCCGGTGGCTCAGTGGTTAGAGTCGCCGACTTGTCACATAATTAAAACTTTCAGTTTGAGAAAACTGGGTTCGATTCCCCCCGTCAATTGTAGTCAAACATGTGTTTTCTTAAAAATATGTATACTTCAGTCATTTAAAAAAAAAAAACAGAATAAAAGGAAGCTTCTCCGACGTTTCTGAAATATTTCGAGTTTTAATAGTCTGAGCACTCAAATTCTACAACTTTTCTCTAGCAATTTTTATAAGTTGTCGCTTTTTTTTATAAAATTTCGATTTCGAAAACTCACATATCGTCCTAGGAAAATAAAATATATTAAATGTTAAATACTTTAATTTCAACCATTTGAATGCATAAAAAGATATTTTTCAGTAAATTCTCTCGTCATTTGATTGTTACTCAAAATCTATTTTGATTTTTAAAACAACAGATAGTGTCAAATTATTTGAATTACAACAATCTTTTTAATAAATTCGCTTGGTTTTAATTAGTTCATGTTTTCGCGAGTACACTGTAATAAAAAGAATAATAATAAAAATTCTTTGTGTAGAACTGAAGGGATTACAATGACTTCTTTATCTCAAGTTTCTCTCAGGGCCATTTTTTCAATGTACATATAAGTTTTATTCAACAAATAATTTAAGATTTGACATAAGTTTTTATACATTTAACGTCAAATTCTCTTTTCAATAGTTATCAAAGACCTTATTTAAACATTGAAAAAACGGGCCTCAGTCTGCTAAAAACTATTTTTCAAATAAAAAATCATAATAACTAAAATTTCTATATATTCGATATTCAGGTGATGCGCCAGTTGATGAGGGCGTCATGTCGCTCTTCGAGGGCATCAATCCCAGCGATGCGCGTCTGCACGTGATGACCGTCACCAATCAGAGCATTCAGCTGCCCATCAAATCGATACCGGAAATACGTGACTTCGATATCAATCCCCAGCGCAGAACATTGATCTATGTGAATGCCTTTCACACGGCCGACAGTCATTTCAGCGTCCAGGAGCATTTGATGCTGTTGCAACGGACACGAAGGGATCTCAATGTGATCGTTGTGGACTTTGCCACGAATGTGGCCCAATTGTACTACACGGTGCGGCATCATCTCTCCGTGCACGGTTATTCCATTTACAAGCTGTTGAGTTCGCTGTCGGATGCCGGAATCCAAGCGGAGGATATCACACTGGCAGGACATTCAGTGGGTGCAAATATTGCGGCACTGGGCGCGGATTTGTTTGCCAAGAGCAGCAAACGTTTGGTGGGCCAACTCATTGCCATTGACCCGGCCACAATGTGCCGCACCAGCGACATCCTTGTGCGGCAGAGTGTCGCCACCCGCGTCGTCGTCCTCCACGGGGAGGGGGATGTGTTTGGTGTGCGGCTGCCCCTGGGCCACATCGATGTCTATCCCAATGGCATTGGCTACTTTCCGAGGAAGAAACTGCAGCCGGGCTGCGAGACAAAGATCTGCAGTCACATGTATCCCTTCGTGCTGTTCATGGAAGCTCTCGTCGAGCGCGTCATGATTCCAGCCACCCAATGCGATAACTGGGCCAAGTTCAGGCAAGGCGATTGCAGTTACGAGAACACCCTGAATATCGGGCTCACCTATCCACCGAATGCCAAGGGTCTGTACTTCTGCATGACTCAACCGAATCCTCCGTTTACCTACATGGAACACGGCCTGAGATACAAAGGTCGACAGCCAGAACCGTCCAATGCACTGGATTAGGATCAGGCCAAGGATTAATTCTCTTGTTTTTATATGAATAAGCCAGGTTAAAGGAGAAGATCTCAGCTGAAAATATCAGCTTAGCTGAGCGTTAATATATTATTAAACTGTTTTCTTTTTAAATCTGACGTTTGGATAAATAGACAAAAGTTATTTTAGAATTATTTTTAGGGCAATACCAGAAGAATTCAATGTGATTTCTCAATCAAATAATTAAATACTGAAGTGTTTTTCAAATTTCTAAAGTACTCCTCAATATTTTTCGGTGCTTTTGAAATATCAGAGTATCAGAGTATATTTAGATATTTGAAAGCATTTGCTGCTTGGTTTCAGTTAAAGCGATAATTAGCTTTTTGGACATGTAGAGCTGTTCTTAAATTAGTAGACCCTGCACTTTTTCAAATTACAGAATCTGAAAATTTAATACAAAAAAAAACAATTCTTAGGTGTGCCTTCCTTTGGCATTTTTTTTTTTTTTTTTTTCCTTCATAAAAATTTTCTTATTGTTTATTTAATTATTCTGTTATTATCTACAACAACTTAATTAAACTTATATGCTTGCTTCTAATACAACCTAGTCAAAAGGCTAGGTAATGCTGCTAAGTTACTAACAAAGTTGCCCAGTGGCAAGGTCTATTGGGTGATGTCGCTTCAGTCT
This sequence comes from Drosophila suboccidentalis, assembly GCA_037043435.1. NCBI lineage: Eukaryota > Metazoa > Arthropoda > Insecta > Diptera > Drosophilidae > Drosophila > Drosophila suboccidentalis. Next base: position 87,214 of record JBAMBK010000719.1, on the reverse strand, counting down.
TCTTCTCGTAGGCCTTCCCCTTATGGTGCGCACGCTTAGAAGTCGACGTGCGAGAGGGTTCATGTGGTTATCTAGACGCTGGATGTACTGCGCGGTCTGTTTTTGTAGGACATCCCCAATTTTAGGCACTCGCAGATCTTTTTCAATGTTTGCGGTCCTTACATACCAAGGAGCAGCTTGCAGAATGCGGATTTTGCCCAGATGGGTTTTAGCAGTTATTCCGTATACTTGCAAGCCATATCGCCAGGAGGGAGTAATGCAGGTCTTATACAGCTTCACCTTGTTGTCCAGAGACAGCCATTTGCTTGATAGGAGCCATCTTAATCTCTGGATCCGGTTTTTGAGAGTCCATATGATGCTGGACACATGCTTGGCAAACGTAAGGTGATGGTCCAAGTGTACTCCCAAGTATTTGTAGCTGCTGAGATGCTCCAACCTCTGGCCCTGCAAGAAGACGCCTGAGCAGAGGCTCACGCGCAGAGCGTAGGTCACATTGGCGCACTTGCTTGTGTTGATTCCAATGTTCCAGCGTTTTGCCCATGCTTCAAAGCTGTGAAGGTACAGCTGCAGGATCTCTGTGGCTTCCGTGATGCGCCGCCACTGGGCCGCCACAGCTCAGCAGGCGCCATCTATGTGCAGCTGTCGGCAACTATGCAACATTTGTGCAACATAATTTTTCGGATGCCGAAAAGTATGCAATTTAATAACATTTCACATTTTTGGGCGCGCAAATTTGAATGGAATTTTCAAAAATTAATTAAAAATTAAATTAAAACAATTTAAAAAAGAAAACAAAATGCAAAATTCGGTAAATTAATTAACTTTATTTTAAAATTAGTTTGGTGTCGAAACTGAAAAAAGCCAAAAAAAAAATTTAGAAATAAAAATAAAATTGAGAAAAAAAAGGATGTCAGAAATTCGAGAAAAATTCAACAAAATTTCTGATATTTTTTTTAAAGCTCTAGCTCGAAAAACAAAAAAGTTGACTTTTTCGGCCGAAAAAACTTTTTTCAAAAATTTCACAAAAATCAAAAAAAAAAAATAAAAAAAAAGTGCTGCCAAGTTGTATGTAAACAAATCATAGATTAAAGATGCAACAAATATTTAAATAAATAAAATAATAATAATTTTAAATAATTTAATAATAATAATAAAAATATAAAACATTTAAACTACATACAAGAAAATATGTTTCAAAGTTATATAAACTAAACAAATATTTTTTTTATATTTATCAATTATAAAGCTTGGGAGTAATTGAATAAAAATCTCAAAGAAAAACAAAAGTTTTATTTTTTTTTAACTGCACAAATTATATTTTAAACAGTTGACAAAATAATATAATACTAATATTGTTAAATAAAATCAATTTTATATTTTTGTATAACAAAATTTATAGTTTTTCTTCAATATAATAAATATCATTTTTCATAAATTGGATATAAATTGCTTCGTATTTTAAATAAATTCTAGTTTTTATGCCCTGTTTTGCGTTGTTAACCAAATGCAGCCCTGGCTTTAAGCACAGCTCTGTCAAGCTCTCTCTACCTCTGCCTTTCTCTCTCTCTCTCTGTCTCTCCCTCTCTGCTGTCATCTCTTTTCATCGCTCTCTCTGGCTTCCCTGGCAACGTTGGCATTGTGTGTTGACCATGTTATGCGTTCTCTCTCCGTCGATCTGTGAGTTTCAAAAAAACAGCTGATGCTTAAGCCACATGCACCAACAAAAGCATAAAGCACAAGTCACACACACACACACACACACACAGACTTTCTTCTCTGTTCTCTCTTTGTCGCTCACCTGCACACAGCCATGAGAGAGAGAGAGAGCTGAAACTGTTGCTGTGTCTACCTGTTGCCAAGAAAACTTTTTTACTTTGCTTTTTTTTTTAGTAATGGCTAAAAATGTGAGTTAAGAGCTGACTGCGCTCAGTTTTGGAGCGCAGTTTAGTTGAGTTTACGGTGCTGTCTGGTTGTGTCCGGCAATTGGCATCGGAATCGAATTCGGATTCGGAATCGAAATCGGCATTGATATCGGCATCGGCAACGCTGAGCTGAGAGGCAGCGATAAACCCGTCGGGTGCCTCGTCGGTATGTTACAAAGCCTAAACCTAATGCCGCTTTGGCATTAATAAAACCTAAAAAAAATAGAAAAAAAATAAATATAAAACTCTCGTTGTTCAGTCGTCGCCGCCGTCGCGTTGATCGTGCGGAACAATCAACACAGCAACGAGCCCAAAAAATACAGATATATATATAAAATAAAAAACAACAACAAAAAAGAAACAGACGCTTTGTTGTTGCTGGTATAATCAACAAATAAAAGTCTAAACACAAGTGTGTTTTGTACATGCATGCCACGAATTTATGTTTACAAATAAATGTGAAATTACATGGAAAAAATAATTAAAAAATTCGACAACATCTACAAAAGTGCAGTCAGTGATTAAACCTTTTAATTAAATATAATTATTAAAATATTTGCTGTAAAAAATAATATTAAATTAGATACATTTACACGTATGCGATGCGTGTATCTATTGGCTGTGAGTATCTCTAGCTTTGAGCTCAAGCTGTATCTTTGTACGTGTATCTGTATCTGTATCTGCATCTGCAGCTGTATCTGTATCTGTTAGCGCGTGTCTACGGCTTTAATGCTGCTCTTCAGCTTATTTAGCTCTTTGGTGTCTGTCGCCTCGCACAGAATGTGCAACTTGTCCAAATTTGGCTGCAATTTTTCAATTGACAATTGTTAAATGAGTTCTCAAAGTGACATCAGAGACTGAAAAACAATAACAAAAGAAAAATTTATCAAGCAATCAATTGCGCAATTACACAATCGTCATAAAAGAAAAACTACAATAAATTGATAAATAAAACTCTGAAAAATTCATAAAAAATTATAGCTTAAGAAATATTTAAAAAAAAAGTTCAATAATTTTTTAACTTGAACTACAAGGAATTCAAGTTCTAAATAAATATTAAAAAAAAACCAAATAATTATTAAAAATAGAAAAATGAGTTTATAACTCAAATGCGTAATTACACAATTTATTAAATTCATTTTATTTAAAAACACATTAATAATACTATGCTGTCACCTACATAATTTATAAATTTTTTTCTAATTTAATTTTATTTTAATTATGTTCAATTAGGCAATCAATAAAAAAATGCCGACCGCAAGTTAAACGCCCATTTAAAAGTCTAGATTTCAATAATTTAATGAGCACGTAAATTTTCAATAATTAAGTCAAATTAATACCTCGAAAATTGCGTTTAAATAACATTAATGAATTTATGGAAACTACGAGTAAAACAAACAATGTACAATAAAATGAATCTACAATCTTTTATTGTGTGCTAATGAAGTTGAAAACTCCCACTGTCTGAAGCTCAGAGCTCAAAACTCAGAACGACTTGACTTGAGAAAAGTGCAAGTGTTGCAGGTTTCCGTCCACGTTTCGAGTGGGGGAAATAAAGAAACGGAAAAAGCAGAGACAAGAAATGTAAAGAATGTTTCAATAAGAGATACCCTGTTAATACTTTTAAGTCATTAATATTTAATTAATGTGCAGAATTAAGAAATTACTTAAAATTTCATTTACCATGAGAAACTCTTTCTCATATATTTATTTTCCATCATCATGAAATTTTCACAATTTAGAAATGAGCCTTAAATTTATTAAAATGTCAAGGCCTTATCCTTAAAATGAACTTTATAGTGACATACTTTTTAAAAGTCTCTACAATGCATCATAATATTAAATAACAATATCAATATAGAGTATCTTAAACTCTGACTCAGTTCGTAAACACATTGCGACCATTTTGAGCGATCTTTCACAGTTTACGTCAAAAGAAAGTGAAAAGCGTAATCAATTTGAATATGAAATTCGTCAGCGATCAACGTTGCGTCGTTTTGTCGTTTCTTTAAGGCCATGGCCAATATATCTTCACTTGACTAAGGTGGCGTTTTATACGCAATTTCCTTGCCATCAACTTGATGCAATTTCAGCTTGTTTTTATCTCAACTGTCAAGTCTAATGTTGATGCTGTCTGTCCAACTGATATCTTAAATTTGATATCTTTGGGACAATCTGTTATCTATGGCTGCATAATGCGGTTATTGGTTGTATTTAGTTTGTTTTAGGTCAACAAATTTGTATATAGATAATACCAATATAGATAATAAAGTTTTTAAAAAAGTGCTCGGCACGTGCTAGCCCCTAAAAAAATATACAATACATTACAAAAACTCGTAAAAAGTATATTTTGACGAGCTACGGGTACATATTCGTATATAATATATATATATTATATAGTAATTCTATGAAAGTATGTCAAGGGGCATGCTGACGAATAAGCGGGTGTAGTTGGAAGAGTTTTCAGATTTGACTATAAGCTAATGATTAAACAGTTTGGAGAAGTGCAATTAACAGACAGCGTGACTTTAAGTCAAGATGCATTTCATGGGCGTGTGTGAGAGTTGACTAACCGGTTAGTCCAACTAACTAACTAAGTACAAAGACAAGTATTTAAATCTTTAGATATTTCCCTACAAAGCTAAAGTAAATTCTGTCCATGTTTGTGTTTATAAACAAAATTAACGCGTTTAAGTGAAAATTTAGCGCCGTCTTCGTATCAAAGGAACCTGTTTCAAGCAATCTATAAAATATTTTATGCAAATAATTGAATATAAAGATCGAACTGTAGGGCAACTGGTTTTGAATTCCCTTCAAAAAACGATTCTACAAAAACATCAGCAAAAATGTTTTGATCAATCCATCCATCTCAACTGAATTCGTTCAATTAATCAAAATAAAATCTCTACAATCAAGCAAAAACTTGAGCACAAAAAACCAATGCTGGCTTGGCAAAAAATATATAAATAAATATAGGCAAAAGAAAAAAAAATTAAACAAGTAAATTTTCGACAATCTCAAGGTTTTTTCGGCTTAAATACTTAAAGAGAGACTACAGCAAAAACCGATGAGACACAAGATATGTGTCCCATATAATGAACAGTCCGTGTTTGTGTTGTGTTTTTTAAGTGTGTGTGTGTGTGTGTGTGTGTGTGTGTTTGGGGAAATCCTGGCAATAAGTTGATCTTTAAGTACGAAAACTTGTTGATTAAAACAAAATGGGCCTCAAGGGCTTGAGATAAACAGCAAAAAAAAACCCAGCATCAAAATGAAACTTTATTACAACAACATGAGAAATCCAATAAATAAATCATTAAAAACTATTAATTGTTTAAGTAAATTTCTAAGTGATCTATGTATTATCTATGTAATTAATCAAATTTCAGCGAATTTCAAATAATATAAAAATAAACAAATACTCTTAAAGCTTTAAAGAGTTAATGTATAAACCAATTGCACAAAACAATAAACTATTACATTATTTAAAATAAAATATACCAAAAAAATATTTTAAATAATATATTAAATAAAATTAATCAAGTTTTCAATAATAGAAATTGCAACAAGCTCTTTGAGAATATTAATAATAAAATAAATAAACAAATGCTAAGGAAACAATAATTAAATTAATTATATTTAAAACGTAAAACAAAATGTAAAAACATGTAAAATTATAAAAGCCGAAAAGAAAATGTTTTAATTTTATTATTTACAAGTTAAACAAATAAAAAACTGCACAAAATTCTACGAAAAATATATAAACAAATTCAAAGAAAACTATAAAAATTATTATTAAAAAAATATGAAAGAAAATGCAAATAGCATTACATAAATTTTTAACAAAAAAGTGCATTAAATTAAATAGCATGTAAAACGCAAGCAAATGAAAGACAACAACAATAGCAATAACAATAAATAAAAGTAAAAAAGCAACACGAAAAAATGCCAACGAACACTTGGAAAACGTGTTGGAATTTAAGTTAAGCTAAGTTTTTTTTTGTTTTTTTTTTGTCTACCGTCGATTGTTGTTTGCAGTGTATTTGCATGAGTTGCACTTGTATTTGTATTTGTGAATAATTTTACAGTTATCTGAACGTGTGTCGCGCTCTCACTTATTGTTATTTCAGTAGAAGACGAAGGAGAGTTGACGAATTCACCTGCTTTAATGTAGCGCCAACAACAACAACAAACTAACAGAACTACAACAACAACAACTAGTGGCTGCAATTGCGTAGGTGGAGAAGGGGGAGAGGGGGCAAAAGAGTTGCTGCCTTCAATGCGGCGACGTCGACTTCGATGCCGCTGTCAATGACGCGAAGTCGCGTACAACTTAAATTGAATGACGCCCAAACTTAGCCTCGCCAAAAAATTGAACTAGATAAAACATTAACAACAACATTAACTTCAGTTTAACTAAATCAACAACAACATGACCGTCTCATATGCTGGCGAAGTGCCTAATGGCAGCAGCTTTGGCTGCTTCTGGAAAATCCTCTGGAAGTGAGTACTGAAAAAAGTTGTACATATTTATTTACTTATTTAATGCCAACCTTTAAAAATTAAAATAAAATTAGCTTACATAATACGATATTAAATTAATATAATTTGTATAACTTGTAATTTAAATTAAAGCTGAAAAGAATAAAAAATGAAAATACAATTTATGTTGATAAGCATTATCAATAATTTTATGAATTTAAAATTTAAATACTTAACAGTTGACCAAAAATAGATTTAAATATTAAAACAAAATTAAGTAACATAATACATTATTAAATGAATATAACTTGCTATCTGAATTCAAACTGAAAAGAATATCGTTATCAATAATTTTGTTTAATTTAAAATTTAAATAATTTTTTTTAATTTTCTTTTTCATTAAAAATAGTAATGTAACTTCTTTTTTCTGGTTTTCAAGTAAATATTTTAGTCACAATTCTCTGCAAAAAATATATTTTTTATTATAGTAAAAAAGTAATTTTAATTAAACAATTTCACATTATCATTGAAATTAATGATAGATATTTAATTACAATTAAGTAATTCATAATAACATGAAATTTTAGATTTTAGCATTACTTTTTTATTTTTAATCAAATATATTTTAGGATATAGACAATATTTCTACTATCTTTTTAATGCAAATCAATTGACCAATGCAATACAAAAGTATTTATGTTACATAGTAAGTTATGACAATTTTTGTTTACACACTCAGACTAATAAATTCTTTTCATTATAATAAAAAAAAGGATATTCTAATAAGAATTTATTTTATTAAATTTAAAAAAACAGTAATATGGTTAAAATATTTTTTATTACAAATCAAAAATACAAAATCAATAAAATTTGATGTTTATGCATTACGTTAATTTATTTTAATGCAAAATATTTTTAGTTTGTATCACTGATTGTATTATAACAATTAATTATTCATTTATTTAGTTTTTTATTTTATTTATTTATTGACTATTTCCTAGTGCTGCAAGTAGGATAACTTTTATTATAGGGCACTAGTACACTTAATATTATTTGTTTTATGTCATACAAAATAAATAAAGTAATACTGGTATTTTGTAAACGATTTTTGGGTTAAATATCTATTAATTTGTATAGTATTTTTTGTGAATGCAGTAGAAGAGAAGTAGGGTTTCTAGGGTTACATTTTGCAATAGAGAAATTGCTGTGCTGCTAGATTTCTGCATAAAGCCCAGCTCGCAGTCCAAACAGCAAACAGCAGCTTTGTCTGGGTAATTTTCGCATTAGTCATCGCCAGCTAGAGAGTGTTTACCGGAGTAATTAACATCGCACATGTATGAACACACACTCGCACTCGGTACTGTACACAGTGAGTGACAGTCACAGTGCCCAGTTTCCAGTAGCCAGACTATTCCAGCCAAGTGCCCACTGCCAGTTGTTGTTTTCTATTTCATTTATGTATTTTCTATTTTTCTTCTTTTTGTTTTTTGCTGTGTTGTAAGTTCGCATTAATTGTTTCTAAAGTGCAGTCACTCGTAACCAGAGAACGAGCGGTCAGTTCTCGTTATTTCAGCTTCAGCGAGTACTTAAAAACTAACGAGACTCGTTAGAATCTTCAAACGGAAAACATTTTCTGATTAATACAATTTATCTATGTGGTTTTTCCCGCTAAGAATTGAGACAAATAAATTTAAAAACAATGTTTACAATTTGCTGGCAAATAAGACAAATTTATGGTACAGCTGTTACGATATTAAATTAATTATATTTCTGTTAACATGTTGCTTAAACAATTTTAAAACAAGCTAAAAGTCTGTTAATTAGCTTGCGATTGGGAATCACCCAGCAGATTTATCTACTCTCAACAAAATTGCTATAAATTATATTTTCAACTAGGTTTTTTTATCAACTACAATTTTGTGCTTAAATTTAGATTCATTTTCGTCTAGTTCCGACTCATTTTTCTGCTTACAAAACAGAGAAATTTTAATTTTTAATTATTCGTTGGCGGCATTTAACGATTTCACTTTTAAATATTCGTGTATTATTAACCTGTTTTCAGCTGGCATAAAAATAAAAATGTTCATTGTATAATTATTAATTTTCTTCCGAACAAAACACACTTAAGTATAGTTTAATTAGCTACACGTGTACTTTGTGAGCCATGACACCTTAAACAGCCCCTAAATTCTTGAGGAACTTAGTTTAGTAATAATAATAGATTAAACAACACTAATCACCCAAATACTATTAACATAAAGACCTTGCTTGAATCAAGGTAAAGCAAAGACCCCAAAAATTCAACGTAAATCCGAAATTCCTGTTTCATTCTCTCAATCAAACACGAAGCATGGAGGTTATACAAACAGATCATTAGATGTTGTAGCTATCATATCACACACAATACGAAAATCCCCCCAAATTCATTAGAACTGTCACGGATAGACAATGAAAAAGTTGCAGAACTAGCGACCCATTAAGCTTGAATAATTTTCAAAAGAATTTGAAATGCGATGCGATTGATATGTGTTTTAATTTATTATTTTTTTTTTTTGAGGAAGTAGATATAGATCAAGTTATAGATACCAGTTAACTAGTTACAAGCTTAAAGTCCAAACATAAATAATATATTTAATAATCGTGCATCTTTTGTGTTTCGTTTCGCAGATGGCGCGGCAGCGTTTACAAATTAGTCTGGCGTGAATTAGTCGCCTATTTGTGCTTGTATTATACCATAAATGTCATCTACAGATTCGCGCTAACTACCAATCAGCAGCTGTAAGTATTTACCTAACTATATTTGACTTATTTATTCCCTATTGGGATTTCGACAAATAGTACTTATTATTTAATAAAAATTGGAAGCAAATATTGGAAAGGAGGCAAATAATTTGGAGACATTGTTTAGATTTGTAAATAGAAAATTAAAATTAGGAAAAAAAACATGTTTGGGGTAAATTTTCATCTTTAGACTTCCTTTTTTTATTCGTATCGTAGTTTCCTTAAATTTTATTCCAATTTTTTATATCCAATATCTTACAAAAATATTTGCAATTTATATGAGTAACAGATTTCAATTAATATATTTTCATGTTTTACTTAGATAAATTTCCAAAGCTTAAGCTTAGTTGTTTTTTTAACACATATTTTGATTTCCATATATTTTATTCCAATTTTTTTTTTCCAATTTCTTACAAAGCAATTAGAAAATTATTAAAGTTACGGATTTTTTAATTGATATAATTTCATGTTTTTCATAGATAAATCTTTTTATTTGTGCTTCCTTCTTTTTCGATATATATTTGAGTTTCCTTTAATTGTATTCCAATTTTATTTTTAAATTTCTTATAAAAAATTTCGAAATTTATATGAGTTACAGATTTCTTATTTATATATTTTCATGTTTTTCTTAGATGAATTTCCAAATTTAATCTTCCTTTTTTTCGATACATATTTGAGATTCCTTAAATTTTATATCAATTTTTTTACCAATCTTTTTCAAAAATATTCGAAATTTATATGTATATAAATTATATATAATATATTTATATAATTACAGACTTTTTATTGATATATTTTTATGTTTTTCATAGTTGAATTTTAAAATTTATGCTTTCTTCTTTTTCGATACATAATTGAGTTTTTTTAAATTTGATTCAAATTTTTTTTTAAATCTCTTACAAAAGTATTCGAAATTTTTATTGGTTACAGATCTTTTATTGTTATATTTTCATGTTCTGTTTTTAGATGAATTATCAATTTTGAGCTCCCTTTTTTCGATACATATTTTGATTTCAATACATTCTATTCCAATTCTTTTTGTAATTTCTTACAAAATTATTCTAAATTTATTTCAGATTTATTTTATTTCCAATTTCTTACAAAAATATTCGAATTCCTATTGATATATCATGAACTCTTTTCCAGGCTGTTTAATAAAATAAGAGTATATTTTGGGAAACAGAGCGAGAGTATACCCATGTCCTTTGTCCTGGGCTTCTATGTAAATTTGGTTGTGAAACGTTGGTGGGAACAATACCGTCTATTGCCCTGGCCCGATACGCTGGCCTTGTTTATCAGCGCCGCCATTCCCAACTCCAACGGAGGCGTTAATGTAAGTGGTTCCGCCTTAACGAACCTTAATATCCATCACACCTGAATCACTAACTCTCTGATACTCCATGCAGAACGAAACTGGTCGGCTAATGAGGCGTAATATAATGCGCTATATGGTCCTGGCTTATGTCATCACCTTGCAGCGCATCTCGTTGCGGGTGAAGCGTCGCTTTCCCACCACACAGCACCTGGTGGATGCGGGTCTGATGCACGAGTCCGAGATGAAAATCTTCGAGGCTATGAACCAGAAGAGTCCCATGTCCAAGTACTGGATGCCCCTTGTCTGGGCCACAAACATCATAAACCGAGCTCGCAAGGATGGACTCATTGCCTCGGATCACATTGTACAGACAATTCTCGTTGAGTTGTCCGATATTAGAAGACGTTTGGGTGGACTGATTGGCTATGATACTGTCTGTGTACCTTTGGTCTATACTCAGGTATGATTTTAATGGTTTATCTTAAAAAATTGTGTGTAAAAAAAGTTGAATTCAAGGGGGCACCCGGATTTGAACCGGGGACCTCTCGATCTGCAGTCGAATGCTCTACCCCTGAGCTATACCCCCGAGATGAAATCATTAATTTCAATTGTGCATTTGAGTCACACACTCAACTTGTTTCCACTGGGTGGCATGCCTCTCTCTGTCCAGCTGTGACTCAAGATAAGAATGAATACAAGCGGAAATGATACTTGAACTGAAAACTGTAGGCGGCACTGCAAATTGAGAAGATCGAAGACGAAATACTCTCGAATCTGTCAGATAAAGTCAACAGCTGGTGTAGATATAAATAACTTAGACTTGGCAAAGACTTTAACTTACACAAACTTTCGTTATACAGTTGAACTTACATAACTTGAACTTCTATAACTCGAAACATAAGAAAAAGAACTCAATAAATGAAATAACTCGAACATTTCCCTTGGATATTGGTGATTCGAGTTAGGGAAATTCGACTGTATAGTCAAAAATTATATAACCTAATTTGTGAATATTCACAAAATTCCGCAAACATTGAAAAAACTTAATTTTAAGTGGCACAAAAATAATATTATTATTATTAGGGCCGTTTTTTCAATGTACATATAAGTTTTATATAACATATAATTTCAAATTTGACATTAATTTCAATACATTTTATGCCAAATTCTCTTTACAACGCACCTTATTAAGACATTGAAAAAACGGGCCTTAGACTGACAACGATTTCATTTAAAATATTTTAAAATAATTTCTAGGGTATCAATTTTCGAGTTTCAAGGCACATTTCTTACACTGCCAAAGAAAAAATGTTAAAAAGTTAAATGATACAAAAATTTTACGTATTTATTTTTCCTCTCTTTAATTTGTCTAATTTTTAAAATAAGATTTTTAGAACCCTGTAATTTTTAATGGTATAGTGTAGTTACTTTATAAGCTAATTTAATCATTTTTCCATTACTTTTTCAGGTGGTTACTCTCGTGCTTTATACCTATTTCATAGCCGCCCTGATGGGTCGCCAGATGTTGCCGATGGTTGTGGATGACAAAGGATTCCAGGAATCCGATTTATATTTTCCACTTTTTACCGTTCTGCAGGTGAGCAACAAACAAAAAAAAAAACAATTTAAATATAAATAACAAATGCAATTTTATAATTTGCACGTTTCGCATTATTTACCATAAATCATAGACATTTTCACGTCTCGTCGTTTTGCAAAAATTAAGAAAAAAAAATAGTATTATTGTGGCTTTTGGCTCATTAACGCAACTGATATTGAAACTGAAATTGAAACAGAGACAGAAATTGAAACGCAAATGGGCGTGTAGGGGGGGAAGGGGGTGTGGCACTGGGTTTACCGCTAAATATGAATGTATAGTCAAAGATATCTGAGCATATTGAGACGCGATATGGACAGTTAGACATGGTTGTTTTTGGTTTTTGCGGTTTGAGGGCAGATTTCAAGTGTTTTTTCTTTTACTTTTTTGCGTTATGTAAACGACGCTTCGAGTCACGTTCGAAATAATAAATTGGCATTTTCGCTTTTTGTTTTTTTCCCTTTTGCGATGGCATTTTTTCGACTGAGATAAAAATCAGCGACAAGTGTTTTTCAACCATGTTTAGGAGCTGTCATTAATAACTGTTAATTTTGGTTTTTTGCTACCTACAAAACAACAACAAAAGTGAATGGAAAAACATTCGACTCATATGAATATATTCACACTCACTCACGTGAGCTTGACGACGAACTACAATCTACACTTGCCTTTAATTAATCGCATTTAATTACAAATTGTAAGTTTTTTATTCTTAATGATCTTATCAAATTCACAGTTCGTTTTCTATGTGGGCTGGCTGAAAGTTGCCGAGGTGTTAATCAATCCCTTTGGCGAAGATGACGATGATATCGAATTGAATTGGCTAATTGATCGACACATAAAGGTGAGTTGTTAACACTGTTCTAAGAATTTGCATGGAATTACATACGGTATCAAATTTTCTTCAATTAAAATTGACAATTTGATGCACGGTGTAAATTTTAAACACTTCTGTACTATTTCTTTTAGTTTTCAACAAACTTTTTTGTTGCAAAATTTTTCTTAATGCATTTTTAATGAATAAGCCCAATTTAATAAAGTTTTCATATTTATTATTAATAGAATTTTAAACATATATTTACATACGAAAAAATACTAAGCATTAATTGTTCATAAACTAATGAATCTTACAAAAAACACTCCAAACTCAATAGCTTCTCTTATCAACTAAAATGTCTACGGGCAGAAAAAAGAAAACGCCAAAAGTAAAAAACCGGAATAACTTCAAATGAATGTCAAAGTCTCAGTTAATTTGACATTCAACGTGAATTGGACATTAAAAAAATAAACAAAATATGAATTAAATATTATAATTGGATATATTCCTTAAGTAAACAACAAAATAGATGTCAGCGTGTGAAGACCGCCCAGTAAAAATTCCTTAAAATTTATAATACGTAAGCTGTTATTAGACAAAAAAAAAAGGCCAATAGATAATAACTATAGTTAACCCAGTCATAATACTGTCAACGTTCGCTGCAAATTTATTATCAACTAACATAAAGATACATATTTTAGAGTTTAGCAAGTTTGTTTTCAAGTTTTCGTTGCACTGCAACAAATTTGGGTTAGTTGACATTTTCTACTCAGTTGCTGTGTTATGTATTTAAATTGAGTCAGCTGCAAATTTCTTCGGCTGAAAGGAAGAAGAAAAAAATAAGTTTGCCACGCGCTAAATATAACAGGCGCTTAATACTCAATGACAGCGAAGGTAAATGGAGAGACAGGTAACGGCTATGAAGACTTTAAGAGTGCTCTACAAAGAGTCTGAGGCTAAGACTTAAATATGAAAAATATGTAAAATTTTCAGGGACGCCACAGAAATCGCTTTCGCTTGATTTGTACTTAAATGTATATGAAGTTTATGTCAAATTCAAGCGAAAGCGATTCCTGTGGCACCCCTTTAAAAAGTAAAATAAAATAAAATAAAATATCCCCAAAATAATATTAATGAAAAAAAAAATAGTCAGAAGTGACACAGAAATCGCTTTCGCTTGAATTTCACTTAAATTTGTATGACATTTAAGTAAATTTCAAGCGAAAGCGATTTCTGTGGCACCCCTGAATAGTTTTGAGAATTTACAATATTCGAAGTTAATTAAGTTAATCAGACACTGTCTACAGGAATTCAGAAACACACAGATAATTGTAGACAGAATTATAATTAAGCTAAATTTGGCGGGAAAAAGCAAAATTTGGGAAAAAAATCCAAATGTAGCAAGAAGAGTTAATCTTATCCATACTAAGCAACTTTATGAACTTTGACCACGAATTTGACCCACTCAGCCACATGTTGTGCGAAAATTTCAGCTTTCTATCTCTTACCGTTTGGGCTACACGTTGATGATATCAGTGAGTCAGTCAGTCAGGACAAAGAGTTTTATGTATAATATATAGATGAGTTGAAACGATGGGTTAGTCAAAACAATGTTTAATTAATCAAATACTTACTGAAATAATTGAGAAAAACCCAGAGAGATTTAGAATTAAATATTAAAAAAATAATGATGTTTGACAGTATAAAAAAAAAAATTCGAGTTTTAAACAGTTTTGTAAAGGGAAAAACAATGATTTGAAATTTTTTAGAAATATTTTAAAGTTAAAGTGTTTGAAAAGTAGGGCATCGATTTGTCTGCCTGCTTCACTCACTTGCAGTGCTTTGTCGGGGTTTTTTTTGTGGTTTATTTAGTTTATTTTTTTTTTTTAATTTTGCAGCTTTTTGCATTGGGCTCTGAACTTGCTGCTGCTGTGCGAGGAGGTTTTTTGCATGTGTACAATTTTTGTTTGCTTGTATGAGAATGTGTGTGAATGAGAATGTGTGCGAGTATATCTCTGAGTTTGGGGTCTGCTGTTGCTGTTGCTGGTTGCTTGCAATTATTTACAAAGCCAACGGCAGCACCAACAACAACAGCAACAACAACAACAACTACAACACATTGGCAAAAGTAAATTGAAAACAGGTTTTCTGTTAAAAAACATTGAAACCTCTTTTGTAGAGCTTTTTATCATTGAGTGTATTTTGTATTTTGTTTCTGTTTTGTAATTTTGTTAATTTTCTTTTTGTTATGATCAACTTAGGAGCAAAATTTTGCATTTTACAATTGAATGCAGCTAAAGAAATTTTCGGGCCAAGAATAAAGTCGAGCACGAATGCGAAACGAGTTTTGTTTCGATGATCTTTCAGCTTGGCTTAGACACTCAAACGTGACACTTGACAATGAGCAGAAAAGATCATAAAATAGAGCAAAAGTTATGGTGCTTTTTTATTTTTCTTCAATTTCTTGTTGGTCGTGGGCTGAAACAATTAAAAGACATGAACAATTTCACTTTCGATTGTCTGTGATGTAATTGGGGGTTTTGTCAAGTGCCATTCGCCATGGCTAAAAGCTAAAAGTTAATCAGAAATGGCAAACACGTTCCACTTACGATCCACTTTCATTGATTTTTTGGCACGCGCTAATTTCTAAATGATTTCCACTCACTGATAGGCCGCCTACATGATTGTCGATGAGATGCACGAGGAGCATCCGGAGCTGCTCAGAGATCAATATTGGGAATGTGTGGTGCCCAAAGAGTTACCCTATACTTTGGCATCGGAGCATTATAGACGCGATGAGCCCAAGGGATCCGCGGAGAAGTACAAGGTGAAGAAAGAGGACGCCATGTATGCAAATATCATACCAGGCGGTGGCAAGCGAATGCTCAGCGATGATGTCTATGCGGATTATGTAAGTATATTGAATATATTTTATAAACTTTTAACTTACATTTCTTTCACTTCCAGGAAAGCGTGGATACGCCCATGGTGGAGCGCAGGAAGAACAATTGGCTTGTGCGGCAACTTTCCCGCATGGGCTCCATGCGCAGTCAGTCGACGGCCTATTCCTCAGGTGGTTTGCCCTTCAATCGCCATCGCTTGAATTCGGTTTACTCTAGTCCTGAGTCTGGCATGCCATTGTCCATCTTGCAACAGCAACAATTACAGCAGCAACATCAACAGCAGCAACAACAACAACAGCAACCTGGCTCACAGAACAAGCCAAGTCTCTACGAAAAGTTTGTGCATCGCAAATCTTTGCGCGCCCAACGTCAGCTGATCAAGCAAAGTAAGTTAAAACTCTGTCTCTCTACAATCTGTAAACACTTTTTAAATAAATAGTGTTCTGAATCCGAAGTAAGATTTATTTATTAACATGAAATTTAAGAAGCGGCAATGAAAGAATTAATGCCTGATGTATTGGACAATTCTATATCAATGTGTAGCTTTTTTCAGAAATATTAAAAATTTTAAATTCAATCTTTTTCTGCCTCTCAGTTTATTAGCTAAATATTTAATTATTTTCTTTATTTTTTAAGCTAATATTAAATTATTAACCAAATTTTTGATAAAAACAAACAAGCAGAAATAAAAATTTTAATTAAATTCATTCAAATACAAAAAAAAAACAAAACAGATTAGCAACCAAAAAATCAGTTCTTGACGGAAAATTTCTACGACAAACATTTTAATGATTTAATATATAGATTTCAGTCAAATTTGGTGAAGATATATAAGACAATACCACATATTAAATCTCTGACTTTGGTTAAATTAGATCAAAAAACAACAAATTTGTTCGTACTTAAGAGTAATATTCTACCACACCTTTTTCTGAAAGTTTAGTTATGATATTTCAAAAAATAAATAAAAAAAAAATCATACTAAAGGTTTAATTTCAACCGCTTTAAATTATAAAACATCAACAAAGTATTATTATATAACATATTCAGGGGTGCCACAGAAATCGCGTTCGCTTCAATTTCACTAGAATTTGTATGAAATTGAAGTGAAATTCAATCGACAGCGATTTCTGTGGCACCCCCGACTATCTATTTTATTATTATAAAATAATAATGTTAACTCTTTCAGACTCCAAGCTTAATGGCTTGAGCATCAACGTGGCCAAGACACGTCCACGCATTCCCACACCCGAGGTAACCAAGGATGGCAGCACCAATACAGGTAAGTCTTCAATTTGTTAATTAGCACAAGTGGATACAAGTTCACCCTGTATTGTATTGCACCCTGTATAGCAAGCGGTGCCGTCATAATGGCTCCACAACAGCTGAGCACCCAAAGCACCCAAAGCGGCATGTATCCCTCGTACCACCAGCACAGCACCAACAACATGAACATCGGCGGCACCAATTTGCACCAGGACAGCGGCCAAGTGCTGGGCACACTGCTGCTGTCGCCCATCAAAGAGATGGATAGCTCATCGTCCAATAACACTCTGATTCCAGGGCATCCAGCGACGGCAGCGCTCGCCCAGGCCGTGATGCCGACCAGGTTGAAGGATGGCTTCACAGCGACCAGTAAGTATTTGATACCCTGTGCTCATTTAAGAGAGTGTTATAGATTTGTGGGAATGCTTGTAACAGATAAACTATTTGATACCCTGCGCTCATTTAAGAGAGTGCTATAGATTTGTGGGAACTTTTGTGACAGATAGACTATTTGATACCCTGCACGCATTTAAGAGAGTGTTATAGATTTGTGAAAACTTTTGTGACAGATAGACTATTTGATACCCTGCACGCATTTAAGAGAGTGTTATAGATTTGTGGCAATTTTTGTAACAAATAGATAAAGGTAAAAAACATATTTTATTAATGGGATACATAGGTTGAGTCAATTTATACACTCTACAAGTTATTAAAAAATCTAAAAATATCTAAAAAAAAAAATATGTATATAAAAAGTCAGTTTTTCTGGTGTTGAACGTTCTCTTTTATTATTATCACTTATCCTAAAAAAATCGCATAAAAATTGGATAAATACATCCGCGGATATAGCTGTTTTAAGTTTTTGAGAAGCACGGTCGCCTAAAAGTATGCAGTAATTTTAATACCGTTGAAATTAACATTTGCAAATAATTGAAAAAATCTATAATGATGGAAATAATAATAGAAACAAGAAATTTTTTGCCATTTCCAACAAATTTTTAATAATATGTTAAAAAACTGGGCATGAATTTAGAATCTCCTTGATTTGTTTAATTTTGAAACATTGCTAAATAGGTATTATGTTAAAATTATGAAAGCATTTTTAAAAATACAAAGAAAATTTATTGTTTTTATTACTTATTACATCACCGTAAATTGAGTAAAGGGTATCTCGATGTCGAGCACACTCGCCTAGATTCTTCTCGCTTGTTTTCCATGAGAACTAGACTAACTCTCTCTCTCTCTCTCTTAATCTTCCACAGCTTTGCCCGCGGAGAGTAACATCACCACGCTCTCGTTCCCCTTCACGGTGGCAACAAGTGGAGGCGACACGATGCCCACTGGCACCTTGAGCATTCTGCCACTGAGTGGCAATGCCCACCAGCTGCCGACGATTACAACCACCGCCAGTGGCTACGATCCCAACGATGTCATCACCACAATTCCCGTTTCGCTGTCCATCCAAAGGTCGCCCTCGAGTCTGTCCATTGTGGAGCTGACGGGAGTCGGCGATGGTGGCGATGTCCACAACAGCAGCGGCTCCAGCAACGGCAGCGGTGGTGGCATCACCACAACGGCACTGCTTTCGGTGACACCGCTGAATGGACCCGCCCATAATATATCACGCCACAACAGCTTCAATGTCAGCCTCAATCTGCAGGATGCGAATTTCCTGCGCTCCTCCGTGCGTTCGGCGGGTCCCACGGATGCCGTGGACGCCACGACAACCTCAACGGCTCCCATGCCACGTGGTGGCAAGGAGGCAGCGGCACAAACCGGTGGATCCTCGGCGCCCTCAACGCTGGCCAAGCACAAGCCAGAGCCCAAAACGGGTGAAGTTTACGTATAAGAAAGATTGAATGACAATCATAAGGATGATGAAGATCGTGTTATGGATATAGCTTTCTAGGGATCCAGCCAAGATGCGGATTGTATATGAACAGAGTTGAACTTAGTTGTACTTAGGATTAAACATGTTGGCATTGCGCCACCCGGAACCATTCAAAAGATATTATATTAGAGTCAGTGTTGTGAGAAGAAGAAAAAGATGACAGATCTTAAGCGTAGTTTATTGATAAGTCTAAGATATCGAAATCTTCTTATAGATATTATATTCAAGAAAGTTATTAGTTTAGGCCTATTTAATAATATTCAAGAAAGTTGTTAGAAGAAAAATTTAGAAATGATTCAAGTCTAAAAAATATCAGAGCAAATGAAAAGATATTTTATTTCAAAACAGTTTCGACATGAGAAAAATTCGAGATATCTTCAAAAATAATCATTTGAAATATAGAAAACAATTTCTAGATATTATAGTTGAGACATAGTTAAAGATGACAGATCTAAAAAATTATTCATTCATATAAGTCTAAAATAAAATCGAAAACATTTTTTAATAAATATATTACAATCATGTGTAAAAAGAAAATACTACAAAAGATTTTTTAAAAAGGTATTCAAAAATTTTCAAACACATTTAAACATTTTTAAAATCATTAAAAAAAAGAATAATAAGAAATTGAGAGATGTGAAATTATTCAATATAAGTCCTTTATAAAAATATCTTGAACTTTATCAGCTTTAAGCTATAGCTACCCAATCTAATAAATGTATTCCCAACTATCTATAACCTCGATATTCATGTATATATATAGTTGCCTAATGCTAACTAAAATTTAATTTTGATTTTTCTTGGCACTTGCCATATTAAGCTACAAAGTAAATTAAAAAAAAAACAAATAAATATATAAAATAAATATATATAAATGTATAATATTCGCAATTTTATATCAAAAATCCCTATCGTGTAAATAGAAACCAACACAATATGTGATATGCGATTTTTATCAAATAATCTGTTCATAAGTCTTTAAATTTAAGCTTAATATTGATACCTATATATGTGTAGAAAAACTAAAAGCATTGTTTATAAATAATAAAAATCTACATAGTAACAATAAAATTGAAATGAATCTTAAAGGTCATGGTTACCAAACACGTACACTATTAATTAATGTGGGTCACAAAAGGTATTTGATAACGAAAAGAATTCTAAGAAATGTAGAAGAGATGACAAATTGAGTATAAGAGCGTCTTTCGAGTGAAGATCAGTAAGAACTCTTTGCCATGTTCAATTGAGACTCTTCAAGTTCAATTAAAACTGGGAACGCGCTGATCAACATAACGTTTGTTTTCAGAAATTTAAATGGACGGCCTGCAAGCGATCTGTAGTCAGTAGCGCTGAAGCGATCGTGGGTAACGGTCTACAAATCAAAAAAAATAAAAATTGCATAAAAACTCTAAACACAATTACTAAAGGATAATAGTGCAGTGAAAGAGGTGAATATAATATAAAATCGCAGAATGATCATTCAACTAACTAGCAGGAAGATCAGTGAAAAAGTCCTGTTAACCAGCACATCTTTGTTATATACACATATATAATATGTGTACTTGAATGATTTGTGATATGACGAGTACAGTTGGCACCTAACTTGTTAACCTCGAGGTCAATAGCGAAAAGAAAATAACTAAAGGCAAGGCAAGAATCTTGCAATGATTCTCGCAGTGTCGTCTAATTGAATTAACCTTTTTGTCGTCTCAATAGAATGTGTGTCTATGTTACGTGTGTGTTATGTTATGTTATGTGTTTGTTGTGCGTGCTAAAATCATGGGAGTGCAGATCGATGGCCCATTAAAAATCAAGTTAATATATTTATAAATAAAAAATAAATAAAAGGAAATTCAGAACAAAATTAGTTCCAAATGCTTTCGTAGTTTAGGTGATCGCGCATTTATTTAAAGAGTTTTCAACTAGTTTTTAGCAATTAAGTAAATACAAACAATATATCTGAAAATCGAAAATAAAATCCATGCCACATGTTGTTAAAAGTTTGCTGATCGCGGATTTACTTAAAGGGTTTTTTAACTCGATCTTAGCAAATATTTTGATGATCGGCACTTTGTATAAGAATATTTCCTACTGCACTCAAATATCTTGGGCTTATTTCCCTCTTTTTGTTTCCTTTCTCTGTGTAGTTATAGCATGGATCGCGACGAGGCTTCCATCACGACCAGCGATGAGAAGTCCCACGAGGAGGAGGCACCAGTCGCTGCGGGTCTCGAGCCCACGCCTCCGATTAGTTTCTGGCAGCTATTTCGTTACTCGACGTACTTGGAACTCTTCTGGCTCTTCATTGGCTTCGTCATGTGCTGCATTAAGGCTCTGACATTGCCAGCTGTGGTCATTGTCTATAGTGAATTTACAGCCATGTTGGTGGATCGTGCCATGCAAGTTGGCACCAGTTCGACGGTTCATGCTCTGCCTCTTCTGGGAGGCGGCAAGAAACTGTAAGTTGAGTCTACAGATGAAAAAGTGTCGATCTACAGAAATATCTTTATTATATGTAAACATATTATCAATATATCTATATCACTATGGTCTATATCACTAGTGTGGTCTGCCATCCATATCAATTCACAAATATTAATGTCTGTTTAATCTTTATCTGTAGCTGAATCTGTATCTATGTCTGTATCTGCATATGAATCTGTATCTCTGTTTACATTTCAATCGATACCCATTTATAGATTTCACAGTTCGTGTCACGATACGATCTCAGCTCTCTCCAAAATTTAGCTTCTATATCCAAATAAAGCCTAATTCTTTTATATATAATTTATTCTTTACTAGCACAAATGCCACACGTGAGGAGAACAATGAGGCGCTCTACGATGATTCCATTTCCTATGGCATTTTACTGACGATCGTTTCGGTGATCATGTTCATATCGGGCATATTTTCGGTAGATATATTCAATTTTGTCGCCCTGCGTCAGGTGACACGCATGCGCATCAAACTCTTTGAGTCTGTGATGCGCCAGGATATTGGCTGGCATGATCTGGCCACCAAACAGAACTTTGCCCAAAGCATGACGGAGTAAGATTCAAATTAAATATATTTATTACAAATTTACTACAGTATTATTGCATTCCTTTAGCGACATTGAAAAGATACGCGATGGCATGTCTGAGAAAGTGGGACATTTTCTATATTTGATTGTTGGTTTCATCATAACTGTGGGCATTTCTTTTGGCTACGGCTGGAAACTGACCTTGGCTGTGAGCTGTTATATACCACTTGTGATCGCGGTCAACTACTATGTGGCCAAGGTAAGATCATTGCCAATTAAAACCTAAAAAATTAAAAAAAAAAAAAAAAAAAAACCAAGGGGAATATCTTAGAGATACGTTTTATGAACTGGAGTATCCTGGCAACAAAATAGTGTATTTATTTTTTAAATTTTATAATCAAAATTAAACTATTGTTTTTTTTTTATTTGTAAAATTTCTCTTAGCATATGAATTAAAGAAACAAATATAAGTCTTACACTATAATTTTTAGACACAAATTGAAATTTTCTAATAAATTAAATTGCAAAATAATTTGTATAATAAATAAGTAAAATACAAATTGAATTCATATAGTAAAATATTAAAAATTACATAACAAAACTAATATATTAAAAAATACTTTAAAATCCAAAATTATTGTACTTATAATTTTGGATTTTTATTTAATATTACTTAATACCAAAAACACATTTAGGTATATTTGGCAAAATTCCAAATTTAATTATAATATAATTTTTTTATTTGTAAAATTTCTCTTAGCATATGCATTAAATAAAAAATATAAAATAAAAGTAATATACAAATTGAATTTATATAGCAAATTTAAAAAAAATTTAAAAAAAAAACCCATTATATTAAAAAATACATAAAAATCCAAAGTTATTGTACTTGTTATTTGGATTTTTATGTATTTTTTAATATTATAGTTAAATTTTACTTAATACAAAAAAAACATTTGTGTATATTTGGTAAAATTCCAAATTTAATTACCAGAGCAAATTTATTAAAAAATTTAATCATATATTAATATTTAAAACTAAAATTAAATTTAAATATTATACATTTTTTTTTTCATATTCAACTCAATCGAACCACGCACAGATTCAAGGCAAATTGACGGCACGCGAACAGGAATCTTACGGCGAGGCGGGCAATTTGGTGGAAGAGATCCTCAACGCCATACGCACAGTGGTTTCATTTGGCGGAGAGAAGCACGAGGTGGAGCGCTATGAGAACTTCCTGGTGCCAGCGCGCAAGGCAAGTCAGTGGAAAGGCGCCTTCTCCGGTCTGAGTGACGCCGTGCTCAAGTCGATGCTCTTTTTATCCTGTGCCGGCGCCTTTTGGTATGGTGTAAATCTCATTTTGGATGATCGTGGTGTTGAAGACAAGGAATACACGCCAGCTATACTGATGATTGTGGGTTAAAGTATCAAATTCCCTTTAAACTCCCTAACTTTACGTTTTTTTAAGGCCTTCTTTGGCATCATTGTGGGCGCTGATAATATTGCACGCACCGCACCGTTTCTGGAATCCTTTGCCACGGCACGTGGCTGTGCCGCGAATCTTTTCAAAGTCATTGATATGCCCTCGAAAATTGATCCCTTGTCCACGGACGGCAAACTTTTGAACTATGGTCTGCGCGGTGATGTCGAATTCCAGGATGTCTTCTTTCGTTATCCCTCGCGTCCCGAAATTATTGTGCATCGTGGCTTGAACATTAAGATTAGAGCCGGACAAACTGTGGCCTTAGTTGGTTCTTCGGGCTGTGGCAAATCCACCTGCATACAGTTGCTACAGCGCTTCTATGATCCCGTTTTTGGCGCTGTTCTCTTGGATGAGCTGGACATACGCAAATATAATATACAATGGCTGCGTTCCAATATTGCTGTGGTGGGACAGGAGCCAGTGCTCTTCTTTGGCACCATAGGTAGGACTTGAAATTGGTGTCTAATTAAAAATTTTATAACTATCCTCGTTTTCAGCACAAAACATTAGCTATGGCAAACCAAATGCCACACAGAAGGAAATCGAAGCAGCTGCCACACAAGCGGGCGCACATGAGTTTATTAGCCAATTACCAGAGGTAAATGATGGAAATAGTAAAGCACGAAATCCGAATTCGGGAGCACAGAATTCGCAGAAATAATGTTGGGAGCAGCCGGAGCCCATGAGTGCCCACCGCTGTAGTAAAGAATGAAACTTCCTTACGATTATTGCTCCTATTGCATTCCAGAGCTATCGTACCACAATCGGGGAGCATGGCTCTCAGCTTTCTGGAGGTCAAAAGCAACGCATTGCCATTGCCCGAGCTCTCATACAAAACCCTAAAATATTATTACTCGATGGTGAGTACAAAAAAAAAAAAAAAAAAAAAAAAATTACTTCAATTTTGCTTTTATTTAAAAAATCATGCCAAAATGAACAATATAATTTTAACTTATAAAGACCTACTTTAAACTTTCATAAATTTGGCAAAACTCATCAGATTTTCAAGTGGAAAATCATTTTGATCATGGGTTAGCCTTTTTAAATTCATTCTGCATTCAAATTTAATTAAAGTCTTTTAATTAAGCAATTTTTTTTTAATAAATGTCTTTTTAGTAAGTAATTTTTTTCACAAGATATTCATTTTTAAGCAAAGGGTCTTAACATTTTTATTTATTTATTTATTTATTTAGTGTCAGCTAACTGCAGTTGACCAAATGAATTTATAAAAATTAAGTAATATAATACTAATAACGTTTCAATCGGAATTATAAACAACTTTAAATTTAACTGAAAGAATAAAAAAATTACTAAATTAAGAATTAAAATATAAGAATCTGGGAATATTAAAAAAATTAATAATTAAATAATGATAATAATGATATTGGATTTGTTGCATGGATTGGGAAAAACCCAGAAAATCCCAATCAGATCAAAAATGTTAGTATTAATAATTATTGGTAAAACAAGTATTAGAATTAGTTCGGTTAGTTAGTTTTTCGAAAATAAATCATTTTTTTCTCGAGTTTTCACTTATAATCAACTCTTGGTGTCAAATTAGTATAAAACAAAACCATAAAGTTGATTTAGAGACTTTCTATTTTTTTTTTTTTTTTTTTAAATCATTCGAAAATTGGCAACGTTTTTGACTTGTAAACTTGCATAACTTTGTCAAAAAAGCCCATTTTAATGCGGAATACCATTTTAAACATTCTTTGGATTCTAAATTGGTTCTGTATATAAAATTAGCTAATTTTTAATAATTTTTTTTGTTTTTAAATTATTCTTCACAGAGGCCACCTCTGCTTTGGATTACAACTCGGAGAAATTGGTGCAACAGGCTCTGGATTTGGCGAGCAAAGGTCGCACCACAATTGTGGTTTCCCATCGACTGTCCGCCATACGCGGTGCTGATAAAATTGTTTTTATACACGATGGTAAGGTGCTCGAGGAAGGTTCACATGAAGATCTAATGGCAATGGAAGGTGCCTATTATAATATGGTAAGAGCTGGCGACATTAAAATGCCAGATGAAGTTGACAAGGAAGACAATATTGATGAGGAAAAACGTGAGTGGTAAAAGTTGAGAAAATTAAAAAGTTACTAAATGGAGTTGAATTTTAGGTAAAAGTCTGGCACTCTATGAGAAATCCTTTGAGACAAGTCCACTCAACTTTGAGAAGAACCAAAAGAACAGCGTACAATTCGACGACAACCTTGTGAAGTCCATCAAGGATAGCAACAAGGAACAGGCAACAGTCGCAGCGGAGAAACCCAATTTCTTTAGGATATTTGCGCGAATTGTGCAAATCGCGCGTCCCGAGTGGTGTTACCTGATCTTTGGAGCCATTTCAGCGGTTGCCGTGGGCTGTTTATATCCCGCATTCTCAATCATTTTCGGCGAATTCTATGGAGCACTGGCAGAGCAGGATGCGAG
The DNA here is from genome assembly GCA_037043435.1 of Drosophila suboccidentalis. NCBI lineage: Eukaryota > Metazoa > Arthropoda > Insecta > Diptera > Drosophilidae > Drosophila > Drosophila suboccidentalis. Next base: position 61,298 of record JBAMBK010000719.1, on the reverse strand, counting down.
GGTGGCACTAAGTCGTACCGCCGTCTTATCCTGGGCTTGTCTTGGCATTGCAGTTATTACTGGTTTGATTTGCTTTCTGCAAACATATCTTTTTAATTACGCTGGCGTTTGGTTGACCACACGCATGCGTGCCATGACTTTCAAGTCGATTGTTAGCCAGGAGGTTGGATTCTTTGATCAGGAACAGAATTCCGTGGGTGCTTTATCCGCACGTTTGTCCGGCGAAGCGGCGGGTGTCCAGGGTGCCATTGGATTTCCGCTGAGTGGCATGATTCAGGCCTTATCCAACTTTATTTCCGGCGTTTCCGTTGCCATGTACTACAATTGGAAGCTGGCTTTGCTCTGTCTGGCCAATTGTCCGATTATTGTGGGATCTGTCATACTAGAGGCCAAGTGAGTTTGAGTTTTTAGTTTGAATTCAATCTGAGCAATGGGTTTATCTCTTTTTACAGAATGATGTCGAATGCTTTGATACGGGAGAAACAAGTCCTGGAGGAGGCGTGTCGCATTGCCACCGAGTCTGTGTCAAATGTTCGCACAATCGCGGGCTTGAGACGCGAGGCTGAAGTCATCAAACAATACACGGAGGAAATTCAACGTGTTGAAGTCCTTATAAGACAGAAACTGCGCTGGCGTGGAATTCTCAACTCCACCATGCAGGCATCCGCTTTCTTTGCCTATGCCGTGGCCCTGTGCTACGGCGGAGTCCTGGTTTCCGAGGGACAAGTTCCGTTCCAGGACATTATCAAGTGGGTTAATGAAATGTTTGTTTGATTGGAATGAATTGTATTGAATTTAGTTAAAATCATTTATATTTTCATTTATAAATCTGAATTCAGAAGCTCCCGGAGTCCATGCGTGCCCATCGCTAATCTAAATTCTAAAAAGTATCATTTACGATACTTTTGTGATAATTTATCGATATCTAATTCTTCTTCCATTACATTCATTAAATTTTAGAGTAATTTATAATCTAAATTCCGAAAAGCATCACTTACAATAATTTTGTGATAATTTAACGATAATTTTTTCTTCTTCCATCACATTCAAACCACCTCTTATTTCTCCCCAGAATTTCAGAGAACTTGCTCTATCACAGTTATCCTAATATATATTTAAGAGTAATTTATAATCCAAATTCTAAAAAGTATCACTTACGATACTTGTGTGATAATTTATCGATATCTAATTCTACTACCTCACATTCAAACCTTCTCTTATTTCCCCCCAGAGTTTCAGAGACTCTGCTCTATGGCTCCATGATGTTGGCCCAATCCCTGGCCTTTACGCCTGCCTTTACTGCTGCCCTGGTGGCCGCTCATCGTCTCTTCCAGATCCTCGATCGCAAGCCGCGAATTCACTCGCCAATGGGCACCATTAAGAACACGCTCGCCAAGCAGCTGAATCTGTTTGAGGGCGTGCGTTATCGTGATATTGAGTTCCGTTATCCAACTCGTCCAGATGCCAAGATTCTCAATGGTCTCGACCTGGAGGTGTTGCAGGGTCAGACAGTGGCCTTGGTGGGTCACTCGGGCTGTGGCAAGTCCACCTGTGTCCAGTTGCTGCAGCGCTACTACGATCCCGATGAGGGAAATATAGTAAGACTAAACAAGAACATTTTAAATATTGTATACCAGTTACTTAAAAATATAGGTATAAGGGTATTCTTTGGAATTTAGATAAGAGTCGAGTCGATATAGCTATGATCTTATGTAGATCTTAGCGACCAAATTTGGCACACAGTTTCTCCTTGGTTGAAGTTAATCCTTTTCTAATATTATTATCTATTAACCAACCTAATTTCATAAAGATCAGATAAATTGAACTGTTTTTATAGCTGTTTAAAGATTTTAAGCAATGTATGCGCCAAAAAGTATGCAACAATTTTTAATATTCATAGATAAAACAAGTGGGAAAGTCTATAGTCGAGCTCCCGACTAAAGGATACCCATTACTTATTTAAATAAATTTAAAAAAAATTTTATTGCATGCTTTTAGGCACTTACATTGCTTAAAACTTAAATCAGCCATTACCACCTTTCTATTTGTCCGATCTTGTTGCGTTTAAGTAGGACGATAGCTTTAAATAATAGATAACGTTATTTACAATATTCCCTTTAACTTATTTTTAAAGTAACGGGTATAATTAATATAAACATATATTGTCTACTTTTTCTTACGGATAACTCTTCCGACTAGTTTTATTTATGATTATATACAAATTTATTTGTTTTCCTTGCAGCACATTGATCAGGATGACATCCAGCACGATTTAACCCTGGATGGTGTCCGCAGAAAACTCGGCATTGTGTCGCAGGAACCGTCGCTCTTCGAGCGCACAATTGCCGAGAACATTGCCTATGGCGACAATCGTCGTGCCGTTCCCATGGCCGAGGTAATTGCAGCTGCCAAGAGTGCGAATGCACACAGTTTCATCATATCCTTGCCGAATGGCTACGACACTCGCATGGGCGCCCGGGGCACCCAATTGTCGGGTGGACAGAAGCAACGCGTGGCCATTGCACGTGCCCTGGTGCGGAATCCCAAGATCCTGCTGCTGGACGAGGCCACCTCAGCTCTGGACTTGCAAAGCGAGCGGGTAAATAGTCGTTGTTAATTTAAATATATTAAATATATTTAATATATTCTTATATTCAAACATCTCCTCTTTTTTAGCTGGTTCAACAAGCTCTTGACTCCGCCTGCTCGGGTCGCACCTGCATTGTCATTGCCCATCGTCTGTCCACGGTCCAGAATGCCGATGTCATTTGTGTGGTTCAAGGCGGTCGCATTGTGGAACAAGGCACCCATATGCAACTAATTTCCCAGGGTGGCATCTACGCCAAGCTGCACAAGACCCAAAAGGATCATTAAGCGTTTAGTTCCTCAATGGATTTCTGATAATAATCAACACAATTTTATCTTTTGTCACATACATTATAAATAACTTTATTTTTTACAATAAAATAGTTCACAGTTTTTGGCATTGATTTTATTTGAAGAGGGAAATAAATATACATATAGTGAAATAAATATGTTTGCTTGATTAATTTGTTTAGTATCCTACATTCGCACTGAAAATAAAATACACTCTAAGGCAAGGAAACAAAGCAACCATATGAGATGAGAACATTTGCAATGACCTCAACCAATAAAATGCGTTAAATCAAATGCCTCTACATTGATGTGAATATGAGAAACAATTCTAATATGTAGTTTTCCTGACTAACGTAATAAAATATTCATTAACATATTTAACAAGCTCAAAAATTGTACATCATACTGTGCAGCAAGCGAAGCAGTAGAAATTGCTTAGGAAAATAATTATATTTTAATAGTTCATTAATGAAAAAAATTTATAAAAAAACTCATGGAATTTTTTTTAAATATTTTAAAATTTTATTGTAACAATATAACAAAAAAATAAAATTAATTAAATATATGTGTATGTATCTAAATCAGCGGTGGGCACGCAGTGGCTCCGGGAGCTAGCGGCTGCTCCCAACTCAGGTAGACTCTAAAAGGGTTGTTGTTGTAGTGCTCCCGAATTCAGATTTCGGGCTCACCGCTGATTTAAATCACAAAAAGTTTTGTAGCACAGTTGATTTATTCAAATCAAATATTTGCAAAAAGTTTCCTTATTATGGATCACATAAATTTCGATAATTTTTCACTATCTATTTAAGAAATCTGCGCAATTTGCTATAAGACAAAATGCAATTTACATGACGAAATCGCAAACTATCCAGATGATAATCGTATTGTACAAAATTTAGATATAAAAGAAGGTAAATGTCATTGCCGCGTTATTAACGTGATTATAAAACCTGATAAGACGCGAAATAGTGTCTATATTCTTTAGCGAATAGACAGTGCCATAATCTACACTATCTACACTTATGTAAAGTGATGCCATAAATGTCTATTCCAAAGATAAAATGAAAGAGAGCAAGTGCTCAATATCTAATCTGTGGCAGGAATTTCATGCAAATTCAAATTTCTGCGACAACCTCTGATGACCCTTTATTGGCATATGAAATATATTGCATATATTACAATATTTAAAAGATATGCACACCTTTATGATGGTCAAACATTTCCGCAAATCATTCTGAACCTTGAGAAAAATCAATTCAATTGATATTAATAAACCTAAAAAAGAAACTCAAATAAGAGAATTTCAAAATTCTCTGGGAGCATAGAGAACCCAAAAAGTGCGCTCTCTTTTGGCTATTTGAAAATAAATAGAAACCGAATTGATAAAAGAGGAATCCATTTGTGGATGTACCAACAGTTCGAGTCGACATTTCAAACGGCACGGTAGATAAAATCAAATCTCCGAACAAATTGACACCACAAGGCATTTCTGTAATGCAAAGCAATTAAAATAAAAAAGTCAAATTAAGTAACAGAATTTACTTAAACAAAATTAATTTCAAAACTCAAGAAAGTCCGTTGATAACCAAAAAATATATATATAGTGAACATTGTGTGTAGAGATTCGTTTTTGCGTCAGACGAACGTTATAACTACTAATTGACCCCGAGGGTAAATGTTTATAGGCGATACTTTCATCTTGAGCTACGTCAATTGCCAGAGCCCAATATGAACGATGTAGCTGATGTGGATGTGGATGTGGCTGTGGATGAAACCCAAGTTGAGCCCAAAAAAACCAAAGTAAAGAAACCATCAATGTCCACGGTCAACTATATACATCTATTTCGATATGCTCGTGGCTGTGATTATTTCCTGCTTCTTGGCGCCCTCATTGCCGCCCTTCTTCATGCCTTGGTCTTTCCCATTGCCATTATCGTCTATAGCGAATTGGTAGCCATGTTTATCGATCGCAGCTTGGGCATTGGCACCAGCTCCAATACACATGCCCTGCCCTGGTTCGGAGGAGGCAAACAACTGTTGGTAGTACCACAATTTTCTGTTGAAAACTTCCTAATACTTTTCTTTTTAGCACCAATGCGAGTTATGAGGAAAATATGCAGGAGCTGCGCAAGGACAGCGTCTCCTTTGGCATACTCATGACTTTGGATTCCCTATTAATGCTTTTCTCTGGCATGACTTTTGTCAATATCTTTAATCATCTGGCTCTCAAGTTGACAGTAAGCATGCGTCGCGAGTTTTTCAAGGCTACGATTAGACAGGAAATCGGCTGGCATGATATGGCCAAGGATCAAAACTTTGCCGTGCGCATAACTGAGTAAGTGAAACTATTAATTATTATTAATATAATTAATAAATCAATTAATTATTTATAAATATTACGTATCTCTCCATCCCTATTCTCTTTAATACACTTTTTCGAATAAATTAAATAAATTATGATTTGTTTTTAAGTCTGAGAATTTTTCTTCAATTTTATTTATTAGTTATTTATATAAATTTTTATTAAAAAAGAAAATTAAGTAGAATTTACGCAATTGAATGATTTGCGCAATATGTAGTTTTAAAGTCGATTTTAAAAATAATTTAAGATATTGTGATTAATTTCTATAAGTTTACCAGTAAACTTAATTTGCAGTTAAAATTTTAAGTCCCTCCTTCGATTTTCTAGACAACCAAAAACCAATTAAATTTAATTAGAAGATCACCAAAAGTTCATAGTGCAACAATTAAGAATAGCAAAAGAAAGACCCAAAAATAAACTCTCTGCATAATTGTAAAGCTGTTTTATCTTTCTAAAAAATCTTTGTAATTTTATTATTTTATTTCTTTAGTAACATGGAAAAAATCCGCACTGGCATAGCCGAAAATCTGGGTCACTTTTTGACCATAATGTGCGATGTGGCCATAAGCGTGATCATATCCTTTGTCTATGGCTGGAAGTTGGCTTTGGCCATGTTCTTTTATATACCTCTAACCATGGTGGTTAACTCAGTTGTGGCACATGTAAGTTGACAGATTTAAGCTAAGTGCAGACGATCACTTTTTCAGCAACACTTTTTGTTAAAGTGACATCGGTGTCGGTGAAAAACAGATGGAAATAAGTAGATCACATTATATTTCATATAATGCGAAAAGTGTGAATGGCAAAATTCACCGACGTTGAAAAAGTGTCGATGAAAAAGCGATCGTCTGACACATGCTTTAACTAACTTAATTTCTTATCCTTATACTTAAATCTGAAGTACCAAAGCAAACTGACAGCTCGGGAGCAGAACTCCTATGTGAGAGCCAGTTCCGTGGTGGAGGAAGTCATTGGGGCCATTCGCACCGTGGTTGCCTTTGGTGGAGAACGTTCCGAGTCCACGCGCTATGATAATCTGCTCAAGCCCGCTTTGAAGGCGGGCAAATGGAAGGGCGCCTTTTCGGGTCTCAGCGATACGGTGATGAAGGCCATGATGTTCATTGTGGGTGCTGGTGCCTTTTGGTATGGCGCTAATCTAATTCTACACGATCGTGGCGGCGATGTTGCTCCAGAGGATCGAGAGTATACACCTGCTGCGGTTATGATTGTCATCTCGGGCATTATTGTGGGCGCCAATCAATTGTCACGCACCTCTCCCTTTCTGGAGACCTTTGCCATGGCCCGAGGATCAGCGAGTGCCATTTACGATGTCATCGATCGTGTTTCTGCCATAGATCCGCTTTCCAAAGTGGGCAAAATTCTTAACTATGGACTGAAGGGCAGCATTGAATTTCGAGATGTGTTCTTTCAATATCCTGCCCGTAAGGATATTATAGTATTACGGGGACTCAATGTGATCGTCAAGGCGGGTCAAACTGTCGCTTTAGTCGGTTCCTCGGGCTGTGGAAAGTCGACTTGTGTGCAGTTGCTGCAACGTTTCTATGATCCCGTCTTTGGGCAAGTGCTTTTAGATGGTGAGGATGTCCGGAAATATAATCTCAAGTGGTTGCGTTCCAATATCGCTGTGGTGGGTCAGGAACCAGTGCTGTTTCAGGGCACCATAGGTGCGTAGAATAGTTATTCTTTTTTACTTAAATATTTAATTCTTCAACTTTTGTAATTAGGTGAAAATATACGACATGGCAAACCGGAGGCTACGCAGAAGGAAGTTGAGGATGCAGCCAAGGCAGCCAACGCTCACGATTTTATCATTGCTTTATATAAGGTGGGTTTTATAAATCAACTTAAATTATTTCTTAATATGCTAATTTGAAAAAATTTTAGGGCTACGACACACACATAAGCGAAAAGGGCGTACAGTTATCCGGCGGTCAGCGTCAGCGTATTGCCATAGCCAGAGCTCTTATACAAAGGCCTACAATACTTCTACTAGATGGTAAGTAAACTTAGCAAGAAATATTCTAAGACTACTGTATTACTCTAAAAAAAACAAGTGGGAAAGGCTGTAGTCGAGCTCCCGACTGTAGTTACCCGTTACTTATTTAAATAAAATTTAAAAAAAAATGTATTGCATGCTTTTAGGCACTTACATTGCTTGAAACTTAAAACAATCATTACTAGCGTTATGGTTGACCGATCTTGTAGCGATTAAGTAGGATAATAGCTTATAATAATAGACAACATTACTTTCTTCTTTGAATGCTTTTTTTCTATTTTATCTCTTTTAAATCTGACTGTAATTACTATATGTTTATGATATGATTCACAGAAATCGCTTTTGATTGAATTTTACTTAAATTTCATACAAATTCCAGTAAAATTCAAGCGAAAGCGCTTTCTGTGGCACTCTTGATTAATAAAAACTTCCTTCTCACAGAGGCCACCTCCGCTCTGGACTATCACTCCGAGAAGCTGGTACAGGCTGCCTTGGATAAAGCCTGCAAAGGACGCACCACTTTGGTGGTTTCACATCGTTTGTCTGCCATTCGACATGCCGATCAAATTGTCTACATGGACAATGGCAAGGCGGTGGAGCAGGGCAGCCACGAAGATCTCATGAAACTACAGGGTTATTACTACAAAATGGTCGCTGCCCATGAATATGATGAAAAAGCCGATGAATTGCTTAATGAAAGCGAAGAGTTGCCCAAGGAACGCAAGAAATCCCATGATGTTCAGGAGCTTCCAAATGCACTGAAAACGCTGGATAAAAATGCCGAGTTCCAAATGAAGCGATTGAATGGTGACGCCAATCCATCCCAATCCATTGAGACTGAGAAGTCCAAGCAGACGAAGAGTAATAGTTATCCACGTACCTTCGTTCGCATCTTGGGCTGGGCACGTCCCGAGTGGAGTTTCCTCATCATTGGCACCATTTGTGCCGGACTTTATGGCTGTGCCATGCCCGCCTTCTCCATTGTCCTGGCCGAGCTCTATGCCTCGCTGGCCGAGCCCACAGATGAAGCGGTGCTGGAGCACAGCTCCTCCATGTCCATTATCAGCGTGATCATTGGCATCTGTGCCGGCATCTTCTGCTTTGTGCAGACCTTCTTTTATAATCTGGCTGGAGTTTGGTTAACCTCACGCATGCGGTGAGTTTTACAATTATCATTATCATTAGCATAAGCATTAGCATTAGCATTAGCATAAGCATTAGCATTAGCATTAGCATTAGCATTAGCATTAGCATTAGCATTAGCATTAGCATTATCATTAGCATAAGCATTAGCATTAGCATTAGCATAAGCATTAGCATTAGCATTAGCATTAGCATTAGCATTAGCATTAGCATTAGCATTAGCATTAGCATTAGCATTAGCATTAGCATTAGCATTAACATTAGCATTAGCATTAGCATTAGCATTAGCATTAGCATTAGCATTAGCATTAGCATTAGCATTAGCATTAGCATTAGCATTAGCATTAGCATTTGCATTATCATTAGCATCCCCTTTATCATATCAATTTCCTCGCTTTCCCTTCCTCTCAGCTCCAAGACCTTTGGCTCCATTATGAAACAGGAAATGGGTTGGTTCGATGAAAAGGAGAACAGCGTGGGAGCTCTCTCCGCTCGACTGGCTGGCGATGCGGCCAGTGTACAGGGTGCCATTGGTTTTCCGCTCAGCAACATTATTCAAGCTCTTACCAACTTCATATGCAGCTTTTCCATTGCCTTTTCCTATTCCTGGGAGTTGGCGCTTGTCTGTCTGAGCACAGCACCGTTTATGATAGCCTCGATTGTGTTTGAGGCCAAGTTTAGTGAGAAGTCCGCGATGAAGGAGAAAACGGTGTTGGAGGAAACGAGTCGCATTGCGACCGAAACAATTGCACAAATCCGAACTGTGGCCGCATTACGTAGAGAGGAGGAACTGATCAAGGTCTATGATGAGGAAGTGGAACGATATCGTTTACAGATCAAAAGTCGCCTGAAATGGAGAGGATTGGTCAACTCTCTGGGCATGACTTTGATGTTCTTTGGCTATGCTGTGACTTTGACTTATGGTGGATTCATGTGTGCAGAGGGAAGGATCAAGTTTGAAGTTATTATGAAGTGAGTTTAAGAAAAACCTTTTTAATCAGCGATTGTGACACTTACAAAATTTATGATAAAAATTATGATATTCAGGGGTGCCACAGAAATCGCTTTCGCTTGAATTTCACTTGAATTTCATACAAATTTAAGTGAAATTCAAGCGAAAGCGATTTCTGTGGCACCCATGATTTTTATAAAAATATTAAAAAAAAATGTAGAAGGAACTTTTATAGTAAAAATTAAAAAAAAAATAAATTTTATTTACAATTTAAATTATAGTTTTGTAGCACAACTTTTATTTGCTATTTTGCAAATTAAAAATAAAACTAATTTTCAAATTTTTATTATGAAATTTGCATGTAAAACTTGAATTGAAGTATCTCATAAATCTATCTTGAAATACCTCATAAATGTATCTTTAAACTAAACTAATCATTACAGATAATTTATATTGGATATATATATTTATTCTTATAGAATTGCCAACACCATGCTTTATGGCCTGTTCATCTTGGCCCAATCCTTGGCCTTCACACCAGCCTTCAATGCGGCTTTGCTGTCGGCAACTCGCATGTACGAAATGATAGATCGTCGACCCCTCATACAATCACCCAATATTGTCGAGCAGAATGGGAACCGTAATGGTGTCTATAAGACGAACGTCTTGGAAAAGGGCGTTAGCTATCGTGAGCTCAACTTTGCCTATCCATCAAGACCCGATCACTCCGTGTTGCAGGACTTTAATCTGGATGTACTACAAGGTCAAACTGTGGCACTTGTTGGCGCTTCCGGTTCCGGTAAATCGACGTGTGTTCAGCTGTTGATGAGATACTACGATCCAGATGAGGGCAAGATAGTAAGAGAACATCTTTAATAACTAAAATAAGTATTTAATAATATTAATAACTCTTTCACAGCTAATTGATCAGGAGAGCATACATCATGACATGGAGCTGAAAACTCTGCGTCGTCGATTGGGAATTGTTTCGCAGGAGCCGTCGCTCTTTGAGAAAACCATTGCAGAGAATATTGGCTATGGCGATACTTCCCGGGATGTGCCCATGCAACAGATCATTGAGGCAGCCAAAATGGCAAATGCCCATGATTTTATAATGGCACTGCCTGCCCAATATGAGACCATGTTGGGCGCCAAGGGAACACAGCTGTCGGGTGGCCAAAAGCAACGCATTGCCATCGCCCGCGCCATGGTGCGTAATCCCAAGATTCTGCTGCTGGACGAAGCCACCTCCGCTTTGGATATGCAAAGTGAAAGGGTAAGTCAAAGTGGGGGACTTAGCAATTCTCTATCAGAATTTCGGGAAATAATACATGCAAAGAATATCAAAATTTGTAAACAAAAATTGGGAAAACAAAACTAGGTGCATGTTATTTGGAAATTAAAATAAGGAGAAAATGTTGAGACGGAAAAAATTACGCGATTAATAAAATACAATTTTCTTCGTCTTTAGCACTTTCTCTTATAACATTTTGTCACATATTTGTTAAGAACTTTTTATATCTTGCTTAAAATCAAATCAAACCCTTTATTAAAATTAATATGAGAATAGAAAGAAAACTATTTTGTTGAATGTTTATCTTCAATAAGTTGTCTAAGTTATATTGTTTTTTTCCATACTAATTTTGTTTTATTTATATTTTATTCCAAGTTTTTTTCTTCGTTCCGTAATTATTATTATTCTAAATTTGGGTGAATTTAAATATCTTTTTAACATATAATACTTTGCTTTACAGGTGGTGCAACAGGCCTTGGATTCGGCTTGCTCTGGACGCACCTGCATTGTCATTGCCCATCGTTTGTCCACAGTGCAAAATGCGAATATTATTTGTGTCATTCAAGCCGGACGCATTGTGGAGCAGGGCACACATTCCCAGCTGCTGGTCAAGAATGGCATTTATGCCAAATTGTATCGCAGTCAATCAAAAACAAAATAAACGCTACCAAGTATGCAATAGAATTCATAGCAAATTTCGTTTTTTAAATTTCTTATTGTTTATTTAATTATTCTGTTATTATCTACAACAACTTAAATTAAACTTATATGCTAGCTTCTAATACAACCTAGTCAAAAGGCTAGGTAATGCTGCTAAGTTACTAACAAAGTTGCCTAGTGGCAAGGTCAATTGGGTGATGTCGCTTCAGTCTTCTTCTCGTAGGCCTTCCCCTTATGGTGCGCACGCTTAGAAGTCGACGTGCGAGAGGGTTCATGTGGTTATCTAGACGCTGGATGTACTGCGCTGTCTGTTTTTGTAGGACATCCCCAATTTTAGGCACTCGCAGATCTTTTTCAATGTTTGCGGTCCTTACATACCAAGGAGCAGCGCTAATTAGTCGAAGCGTTTTGGCTTGCAGAATGCGGATTTTGCCCAGATGGGTTTTAGCAGTTATTCCGTATACTTGCAAGCCATATCGCCAGGAGGGAGTAATGCAGGTCTTATACAGCTTCACCTTGTTGTCCAGAGACAGCCATTTGCTTGATAGGAGCCATCTTAATCTCTGGATCCGGTTTTTGAGAGTCCATATGATGCTGGACACATGCTTGGCAAACGTAAGGTGATGGTCCAAGTGTACTCCCAAGTATTTGTAGCTGCTGAGATGCTCCAACCTCTGGCCCTGCAAGAAGACGCCTGAGCAGAGGCTCACGCGCAGAGCGTAGGTCACATTGGCGCACTTGCTTGTGTTGATTCCAATGTTCCAGCGTTTTGCCCATGCTTCAAAGCTGTGAAGGTACAGCTGCAGGATCTCTGTGGCTTCCGTGATGCGCCACTGGGCCGCCACAGCTCAGCAGGCGCCATCTATGTGCAGCTGTCGGCAACTATGCAACATTTGTGCAACATAATTTTTCGGATGCCGAAAAGTATGCAATTTAATAACATTTCACATTTTTGGGCGCGCAAATTTGAATGGAATTTTCAAAAATTATTTAAAAATTAAATTAAAACAATTTAAAAAAGAAAACAAAATGCAAAATTCGGTAAATTAATTAACTTTATTTTAAAATTAGTTTGGTGTCGAAACTGAAAAAAATGCCAAAAAAAAATTGAGAAATAAAAATAAAATTGAGAAAAAAAGGATGTCAGAAATTCGAGAAAAATTCAACAAAATTTCTGATATTTTTTTCTTACTTGTTTTATCTTATCAGTAAGTTTAAATACAAACAAATTTAAAGATATTTAAATATTCAAAAATAATATTTAGATAATACAACCATTTAATAGTAGCTAGGTAAATAGGTAATAATAGCCTGCTAACAATAAATTTCAGATACTGAATTTATCTTATCTATTTTATCACTATATTTACTTGAGAGCAATGAATTTCTAACTGCTTGAAGACCAAACAATGTGTCGACACTTTAGTAACGCATTGCGCTTTAAATCGTACGTTAGTCTTTGATAAATTTATAGCACAATGAATTTCCGTTTATTAAGTGCTTTAATATTAAGCGTATGCTTTTGTGAGTAATCTATCAAGCCTTTATTAGCTTATCAACTAATCAGCTAACAATTGACAGTGCTTAAATCTAATGGCGCACCAAATGTGAAAGTTTGTGATTTGGAGAGCAGCTGCAAGAATGTGACTGAAACTAGCGCCATCTGTCTGTTGGAAGAGGAAGCCAACTGCATACGCAAATTCGCATCCTTGTGTCATTTGTTAATTGCAGGTTGTCGCGAAAATAAAGGTAATTTCACTTTGCATCTGCAGTTGAGAGATTAAATATCTTTTCGTTTAGTGTTTTGGGATTACAGTGACGTCTATTGCTTGTTGGATACATATTTATGCGAGGAATCGCCCACAAGCGAACGTTGGACTATTTTCTATGGCCACGGGAAAGATTGAAAACGAGTAAGCAAGCTAGAGTCAAGCTGCTCGACTGTTTGATGCCCAGTATTCATATCGTTGCGACTTTCGATAATGAACAAAAAAAAATTAAATTACAAAAATAAGTAGATAAAACAATTAAAACAAAAAAATAAATTTTAAACACCCCAAGATAAAATTTTTTGTATTCCCAGTTATCAGACATTCAATAAAAATTGTATATATAATAATAGAATTGTTAATTGCATTGCCTCATTTATAATTATTTTTAAGTTACAGTCGAACTTCCCTAACTCGTATCACCATTATCCAAAGAAAAAGTTCGAGTTATGGAGATATTCGACTTGTAGAGTTATTTTTCTTAAGTTTATTAATTTAACTGCCACTCATTTAGCTCGAGGAATTCAAGTTAAAAAAGTTTGAGTTATGGAAGTTCAACTGTTCTAAATAATTTTATTTTATTGACTGGTTTTAAATTTAAAATTTTTTTTGTGTGATTATTTAAAACAATTTAAGAGAAAAGTGTAATGAACTTAAAAATAAATTTTTAAAAAATATATAAATGCATTTTTATATTTTATTACTTAATATTTTTTTTAAAAAAACAAATTAAAATACAAATTGTATGAACAATAAACATAATAACAAATATATTCTTAAGTTTACGATGCAAAGTCACAAAAAAATGTAAACAACAATTTAGCATTGTCATCAAGTTTAGTTGCTCCAAGTTTAATAGTAACTGAGCTCCACAAACTCATAAGCCTTGTCTACTCATTAAGTACTGGGCTAATAAAGCTTTGCAGACGGCGATCATTAAGTCAGCTGAAATAATGACGTCAAACGTATTTGCCCAAATTATCAGATTTGGCGTGAGACAAAATGACGCCTCGAGCCCCTTTTTTTGGCATTACGCTTTATGATTTCGCTTCGCTTGGGTTGTAAGTCAAAAGCTGGTCTTCTCAATGGGCTGATACTATAAAGTCTATGAATTCTTCTACAACTTTCGCAGTTTATCAGATAAAAGCAACTGGGACAAACGGGGATTTTTAACATATTTTGTAATGTGCCTTACACTACTTTTTATTGGTTAGTTTGATTAATAAAAAAAATTATGATTTTTATAGATTAATATATTCTTACAGCAGTTTGTTTGGGCATGGTTGCCAGTCGACCTTTGACCTCAACGGAGCAGAACTTGAAGGAGCTACAAGAGAAATTATATAGACAATGGCCGGGAGTAACAGATGAACGCTTGGCCGATGCTGAATTGGATAATGCCTATGATTTGTTCAAGTCTAAATCAAAAAAACCTACATCTAACATCTTTAAAGAAACTGTCAATCAAATCATGACTAAAGAATTATATACGATGCGTGTTTAGTTATGCTTAACACTTAATATTAAGTAACTTTTTGAAAAGCTTAAAATAAAACAATTATTTTTGGTGAAACGTGCAATAAGTTGGTTCCTATTGAATTCCGTCAAAGATCACGTAGATCGTCTGGCATTTGTGTGTGACACTTATAAAGCTTCCGATTCGTTCAGTTGCAATTCAGTTGATTTTTGAGTCAAGTCTTAACAATGTTTCTGGCCAAGTTCTTATCAGTATTTCTCATCTGTTGTGCGCTTGGTATGTTTCTTAAATTTTAATAAATTTATAAATTAAACCCAAGTGAATTCCTTTTTAGCACAAGGACGTCCATGGGTCGATTTTAGCAGTGAAGATGATCGCATTAATGAAATCAGTGCTGAACTCGATCGTAAACCATTTATTCCCAATGTCGAGCGTATTTTTGGCAGTGCCGAGATCCAAACTCCAACGAATCGCGACGGAAACACGTCGAATAAAATAAAGAGAAATGGTGAAGATACTACCAAGAGTTCCAAACATGCTCACGGCATGATCACATCGATGCTGAGCTTTGTCAGTAGTGTACTTAACTTTGGCAAGACAATTATACGTAATGAATAAGAAGGTTATTTTAAGATTGTTCAATTAAATGTTGTTAATAATAGCGATAAATTGTGTTAATTATTGACTCTTAAGGGAGTTGGAACCAAGTGCAAATCAGCTCTTGGATTATAAAATCTATACACCGATCAGAAAAATGTTTGTGAAGATTTTTGAGATAAAAATAAAAAGAAATTCTAGAGCAATAGAGATAACAACTTTATTCTAAGCCCACAATTTTTATTTAATTTTTATTTCTACCTCAAAGTTGTATTTTTAAAAAAGTATTTAGAACAAAGCCATACAATTTATCTATATAATTTATCATAAAGTTTTAAATAAAATCTATTTCATTTAATTTACAAGCTATCGTTATATGACATTGTAGAGCAATTAGTCAAAAACTTGGTTTAAGTTTTTTAAATTTGTTAGTTTTCTTTACAAGTTAGCTTTTAATCATGGTATGTCAATTAGCAAGCTCTTGTTTTTAAACAACTAACAAACCTGATTTTTAAGCTGTTTGCTATAGGTATTAAAATTAATAATTATTTTGGATATCAACATAAGGTTACATGTGCAAAATTGCCAAATTGTAGAAACTTAAACAGAAATTGAAAGCAATTAATAGTTTTTTAAAGGCAATTGAATTGATTGTGCAACATGCAACACGACTCCAACAACAAGTTGTTGTGGCAGCCACCTGAGGCACAAGGTTACATTTGTCTCGCACTTTTGTTTTCCTACTTCAGCTCTTCGAATATCGTAGAAATCTAAGCAACCAATTAATTGAATGACAAACAAAAGATTTAATTAGCATCTAGCGAAAAATTGTATTTTATACATATAAAAAGAAACTTATACAGAGATTACAGGTATGCACAGGTACATAAGTATTAGCTAGTAAGTATATACATTTAATTGCTTAACTAATTCGCCTCGAGTAAATGATATTTAAACATTTTGTTCAGTGAATTCATGTTTTGGGACAGCTCATTGCAGACACGCACAACGCAGCCTAAATGGATAATGATAATGAGATAAATCAGATTGAAATACAGATACATAATTTATCAGACTGCCACACTAACCCACTAAATATTTGATCACTTTCAACAGCACCATGACAAAAACAAATGCGTCGATGCACACGCGACGAGACTTAGAACCAAATTGAACGCCAAATCAAAAACACAACTGCGAATAAATAAATGAGGCGACGTGCGATCAGCTGAACGACGGTGACGTCGACGTCGACGTCAACGCTGACTGCGCTGCACAGTGGTATAGCAACGAAATATATTGAGCCAAAATGTAAAATAATCAAATGTGTCACTAGTTAAATACTTTAAGACTTAAGGTAACAGTCTAGTACCGGAACTACTCTCAAAAAAAAAAAAAAAACACAAAAAGAGGGCGATTTATCATGAATTTTGGTGAAAAAATTTTTAGGCGGTCACTGCTAGTTTTTTTTTAATTTAATTTTGAAAATTGGTGAAAAATGCACTTTTTTCCTTGTTGTTTTCTGTTTTTCATGGTTGCTTTGGCTTTTGCATGGTTGCTTTGGGGTTTTCAGGGTTGCTTTTCGATAATGTGGAACGTTTTCCAACACTACTTTTTCTCTAAAATTTTTAAGTGTTTTCCAACACTGTTACGCTAGAAAAGAAACATGTTTAAAATGAGCATATAAAAAAAATAAAAAATAAAAATAATAAAAAATAAATAAATAAAATAAAAATAATAAAAAATAAATAAATAAAATAAAAATAATAAAAAATAAATAAATAAAATAATAAAATAAAATAAAAATAAAACCAAAGGAAATATTTCAATCTCTTTTTAAAATATTTGGTGGTCCTGAAAAGGACCGATTTGGTCCCAAGACATTATAAATAATGTTGGGAGAGAGCGTGGTCAGGTGCAAAGGCGGGGGGTCATCATCAAGGTCATCATCCATGGGCGTCAAAATCTTAAAATGTGTGAAAGGCAAAGTCAGTTAATAGGCATTTGGTCAAAATCAAACATCACTGTCATCATCATCATCATCCTAAAGAGTGGTAGAGATTTAAAGATAATAAATTAAAATATGCATAAATTTTAAACAAATATGGCAGGAAAGAGGATAAAAAATTGTTAAAAAGGGTGGGCGGGGGTTTGTGGAAAATGAAAGGGAAAGCGCGCCGCAGGCGAAAAATTTTTAAAAAAATAAAATCGCGCGCGCGATTTTATTTTTTTAAAAATTTTTCGCCTGCGACTTGCTTTGCACATATCACTAACCCCGGCTGCATGAGCGTCTTCATTAATTTGGGCTTCTCTATAAGGGTCATAGAGTCGTCCAATGGCCATAAACAGCTCATGAACCCTTTGCGAATGGTTCTTGTATGCTTTAAAGAAGTGGAACTTAGCCAAGTAACCATGGTAGTGCTCCTTCTTTTTGCCGAAACGAGGAATGAAGTCCTTCATGTCTCGCCACAATCTCTCAATATTTTGAGTGTGGGCCTGCGTCTCGGGATCTACAAAGTTTTTTGAGTGGTTGACCGTCTGGTGGACGAATCCCTCACTCTCCAAACAATTGTAGGCCCTCCAACAATCCGACATTATGGTGGTTCCGTCGGCAATACGCTCCTTTATAATGGCGAGCAATGTTTCGGTGCTTCGGGTTTCCACAGGCACGATGAAAAAGTCGCCACTTTCCCGATCGATGCCTCCAAACAGCCACTGGCCCTCCACCACTCGGCCGCAGTTGTACTTCCGCTTTCCAACTTTGGCCTCGTCGATCTCAACCACTCTGCCAACACCGCCAAGTTTCGGAAGGCTGTGTGTGACGCTCCAGTCTATATACACTTCACGCAAAAAGCTCTTCCAGTCTATGATTGATTGGCGGCTCCACTTCATCTCGCCCATGAGTGCGTCCGTCTCTCCCTTGATGCGCATCGTGTCGAAGGCAACAAACCGGCAAATTTCCTTAATTGTGAAACGCGTCCCAGCAAAGAATGTGTTTGCACGTATTGTCTCATAAAAATTACACTGCACTCTAACACGTTTTTTTTTTTTCCCAGGCTGGTGCATATGGGATGCACGGCAAGTGAAAAAAAACTTTGTCTCCTCCGAAGATGACAATGTGCATTGCGCACCACATTTTGGGCAAAGTCGTTCGCTCCGGATCACGTTGTGACGGCGCAGAAATTCAAACAAGTCAGTTTGACTAAATTCTATGACCTCTGTCACACTAACATAGCAATTTGCACACGCCATTTTGTCAAACTTTATCGCAAATATAATTTTCTTACAGGTTCCGTTATAAAAAGTATTGAAAAACACACAAAAAATGGGCATGTTGAAGAAAAAGTAGTGTTGGAAAACGTTCCACATTATCGAAAAGCAACCCTGAAAACCCCAAAGCAACCATGCAAAAGCCAAAGCAACCATGAAAAACAGAAAACAACAAGGAAAAAAGTGCATTTTTAACCAATTTTCAAAATTCAATAAAAAAAAAACTAGCGGTGACCGCCTAAAAATTTTTTCACCAAAATTCATGATAAAGCGCCCTCTTATTTGTTTTGTGTTTTTTTTTTATTTTTAGAGTAGTTCCGATACTAGACCTTTACCCTGTAATCAATTTAAAAAAAAAAAACATTGTTTTAAATATTTTCTTTATTTATATTTAATTTTTGTTGCCCCTTAAACCACTGTGCCAAGCCAGCATACATGTTAAATCAAGAACTTCTTGTTGATGTTGCAATCTATCTATCATATGTGAAAATCTAAACACATACATATATCTACATGTATATATATATGTGTGTGTACATATGCATTAATCAAATGCATTTACATATTTTCGGCAAAGCAGTTTAACGTTCATTTGCGTGAATGGCAAGAGAAACAGCATCAACTTTAGCATCGACGTCGACGCCGACGTCAACAACAACAACAGCAACAACTAAAACGACAAGCAGTAAACGCTGCTTGTTACGTCATCAGAACTCGTTTGCATCCACCAAGCGCCGCCTGCACAGTGTGATTGCCGCACAATAAACGAGCCGAAATTGAGGCCAAAAACCGTTGACTGTCATAGCCGACTTTATCAGGGCGATTATTTTATTTTTATTTTTGTTGTTTTTGTCATTGCAAGAGTTCCATTGGCTGCCTACCAACCAGTTTCCTCTATAGAACCAGGCTGCAACTACACACACACATATTTACGTTGTCAACAAGTTGCCGCTGCATCGCTGCAACTGCGCTGTCGATGCATTGATCGTGAATTTTACAGTTTTTTTTCATTTTGATCGTGATTTTCAAAGCAACAGCCTGGTAGTTTCTTTAGTGTTTTTTTAATAGCTCTAGCAATAAACTTCAAGTTGTGGTTTTTTTATATTTTTGGTGATTGTAGGTTGAGTTTCGTTTCGAATTTGGTTAAGCTTCACTGAGAATTGAGTATGTAAACCGTTATTCACCTTCAGCACAGTTATTTCGCACAAACACACAATATTCAATCAATTTCAGCAACTTAGGTAATGTATAAATAACTAGCATTAACTGTACTCTAAATAACAACAACTTTGTTAAAATTTAACTTAATTTATATATACTTATTTAGCGATGTGTCAAATCGCGCACAACACTTAAACTTCGATTAATAGCGGTTATCGATTTACGATTTTATTGATTTACAGGATTTGTTTACTTGTTGCACTCGTTACACAGTAAAGTCTTCTTTGCCATATTACCGATCTGCAATGAAATTAATTTACTAGGATATGGATAAATGGATATTACAAAACTGGCGACATTACAACTGAAGCGTTCGTTAAATGTCAAACACACTTTTGTAATTCACAGTAGACGTTAAGTTAACGGTTAATATCCAAGAGATAAATAAGACTCACTCTCTTGCTTGTGCAATATGATTGTCTGTCTGTTTCTTACTCAATTGCAAACAAAACAAAGCCGGCCGGCATTTTGCAGCAAAGAGCAAGAGAGCATCGCGTTGAGAGAGTCCAAGAGAGAGAGCAGAAGAAACTGGAAATGAACGAACAACGCAAGCAAAACAAACTCGATGGAAAGCGTTATCTTCGCCGCCGACTCTCAGCTGAGCGATGAAGTAATAAATGGGCCGGGATCGCCGGCTGCCGACAGCCGACGGACGATCTATTCGTGTGAGCCGAACAGCCGACGACGAATCCATCAGTTTTAAGTGCAGACACATTTGTGTCTTAGTTTTTTTTTGGGGTACCGAGGAAAACTTCTCGCTGCATGAAGTTCAGTTGCTCGCGACGAGCCATCCAGTGCGGTTGGATGGGCTCTGAAAAAAAATAATAAAAGAATCGAAATCAAATAAAGTGAAATAAGAACAGTGGCAAAGATAAGAAAGTGGAATACATAAAGAGTGTGAACCGGAAGTGAGATTAAAAAAGGACATTGGTTGAGTGTGTGAGTGTTGGGTGCACAATGGGGCTACGTGTGGGCGTGGGCGTGGCACTGTGCCTGCTCATCGCACTTTGTAATGCCGAACTGACGCCGCCATATTTTAATTTGGCCACAGGCCGCAAGATTCATGCAACTGCCACATGTGGCGAGGATACCGACGGACCGGAACTCTATTGTAAACTCGTCGGCGCAAACACGGAAAATGATCATATTGACTATTCGGTTATTCAAGGACAGGTAGGATGCAGATTGGAGCACTTAGTCGAATAATTATTTTGACAAAGAAAAAATTCATCAAATATTAATAGTTTTAATTTTAAGACTTAAAGTAACATTTTATTTGGAATCTAAATGTTCTAACTGGAAGTTCACTGGAATATTCCTTTACTTCATTCATTCTAATATAATTTCCAGTATACACACAAAACTAATGCCACATGTGTTGAACATTCAAATTTGAAAAAACTATTTTTAAACAGAAAACTAAAGTTTCACATGTGTTTTTTATTCTTTTGGTTTTTAGGTCTGCGATTATTGTGATCCCAATAGTCCGGATAAGAATCATCCGCCGGAGAATGCCATTGACGGCACCGAAGCCTGGTGGCAGAGTCCGCCCTTGTCCCGAGGCATGAAATTCAATGAAGTCAATTTGACCATCAATTTCGAACAGGTAAACAGAGAGAAAAACGAAAAACGAAAGAAAGAAAGGTGTAGCCCAAAAAAAAGGCAGACAAAAAGAAATCAAGTCAATGCAATATGTTCCTATGGGTTCTGGCTTCAAAACAAGTTGAGACAGGCACATTCAGGCCCAGACAGGCTCGTTAAATTAACGTTTTTAATGCGTTTTCATTTCATTTTCGACGTCTCCAACATCGACAACATCGACGACGCAGCGAAAAATCTTGCTGAGCTGTTGAATTGTTCTGCTTCTGCTTCTTCTTCCTCTTCTGCTTGCTTGTTCCCTTTGGAGTTGCGGGTTATCAGTTCTGTGTATGTACAGTGCTGGGCAAAATAATAGAAACGAATATAAGAAAAGCTGCACATGAATATAGAATCTCGTTGTTTTGTTAAATTTTGAAAGGCTTTAAAAAAAATTATGAAACTAAGTGACATTTTTTTCCAAAGCAATTTTAAAAATACTAAAAAATAAGGTTTTAAGCACGGTATCCAACCAAAACGAATATCGGTTTCAGTTACGGTTTCTGTTACGGTTACGGTTTCAGTCAAAAATTAAGATTTTTAATGAAATGAATATATAAATTGAATTAGGGCAGAAGTAAAAATTAAATTTTAAAAAACGATGATTAATAAATTGTATTTTTGACCGAACCGAATTTAACCGTTCGGTTAGACTGAATTTCGTTTTTTGGGTTTCGGTATAATAAAAAAGTTTTGTTTCGGTTACGGTTTCAGTTACGGTTATCAATTTCAATCGGTTAATACCGGTTAAGGGTTACAGTTATGGTTACGGTTTTAATCCCTGGTGTTAAGTAAATATTATGAAACTGAAAAAATTACTATTTTTACCGAGACAATTTTAAAAATACAAAAAAAAAGTCATTGTTTCTATTACTTTTGCCATCACTGTATGTGTTTGTATGGGTTGTCTCAGTTTACAAGCTCGCTTAGAAACCGTCGCAGAGCATTGACTTTTTTTGTGGTTTGTTTCATTTTTTTCATTTCTTTCAATGCGATAAGCAGCTGAATATGTCGGAATCAAGAAATATTCTTCTTATTATTGCCTTCATCCAGCATGCTCCATACTGATAGCAGCACACACTACACACTATATATATTCAGAGTCCACACTTATCATTTAAATATTCTATAATAAAAAACACTTTTGGGGTCACCCGTTGTCGTCTTATCGCACTTGCAACGGAAACACTCGGATTGTAAGCCTTTTAAAACTATCAAAATTATAGCATTTAGTCGCTTACATACTTATATTTCTACTTGAATTACTTGGGGGAATGAAATGAGATCATCCAACATATGAAAATGCAACGACTGCACATAATTCTTAAGTGAAAACGAGCTGCAGTATTAATAGATTGCTTACGACAGCTAAAAAAAAACTAGCTGTAAAGATACATACAAGATTTTTAAGATAAATCCGTGTAAAATATGATAATTTTATTATATCTACCGAGCCTAAGATAGTTAAAAAGCTATTTTTCAAAGGTAATCCAGCTTAAGATTAATATTTATTCGAGTAGAATGTAATATTTTTATTATATCTTAAGAACCGAAGATAGTTAAAAAGCTATTTGACATTTTTTATTAATATTTGTAAAGATATTCCATTAAAATATCTTCATATATCTAGAGAAGCTCTTTCATCTACAGATCTTAATTTCTAAAAATGATAGTGAAAGAATGACAGTAAAATTCCATTAAAACTCATTCGTTCTCAATTTTTTCAATTTCTTCTAATAAATCAATGAAATAAATTCTTTCAAGTCTTTTAAATTGAACAACCGCAAAACTTCGTATGTTTACGCAAAAAATTAAAAAATCCCAAACAGTATCTCAAGTATACAATCTGAGATACATACAAAGTGACTATGTATGTGAATATACATATGTATACACAATGTTTGGTTCGTTTTCAATTGAATTCAAATTGAAGAGCAAACAGAAAACAGAAGAAGAAAAAAAAACGAAAAATAAACAAACATTCAGCGGACGCAGATAAATTTAGTACATTAGAGGAGAGCATGGAGTTAATTCTCTTCAATGATCTCATGCAACCTCAGTAGATACACAAACACACACACACATATTTGCATAACTATACACATAAAAACATATGGTGTGTGTGCGATACGCTAATAAATTTTTATGAATTTGTGCTTTTGAGCAGGCAAATTTTTGGTTCCATAAAAGAAAATCTATGACGGGCAATCAATAAAAGAGTTGTAGATAGGGAAAGACTTTAAAAGTAAAGAAAAATGTTTAAAATAAATATGGATAACAAAGATTTGAGTTGAAGTTTGAAAAAATAAGTCCTAGTTAAGAAAAGAGAGATTTATAGGAAAGTTCTTAACAAATATTAAAAAAAAATCATAAAAGAAAGCTAGAAAAAGATTTCATCATTTCAACTTATCTATAAGACTAGAGATAAGAATTTAAGAAAAAATTGAAACATGTAAACAATTATACTATGAATTACAGATTAGAAATCGTTTAATGCGTAGAATGATTCAATATTTTATCTTAAATTTAGTTTGAAACTTAAATAAGAACTTAAAATCAAAATAAACCATTTTAATGTAGAAAAAATTAAACCATAAATTAAAAAAGCCTCAGAAATATTTCACGGGAATGAAGCACAAATTTAATTATTTCAGAAAGAAAGAGTCTAAATATGTATTACTGTGTTTATTGTGACATTGAAAAAACCATAAAAGTATATTTTTGTATCTTACTCACAGCGGATTCCAGTATTGGAAAGTGCTGATAAGCGTACTAAATTAAATGAGGTTTACCCAAATCTTTTCTTTCAATTCACAAACCTATTGACTCAAATTCGGATCGCAAAAGTATTGCACTCTTTTGGGCTTCAAAAATTCAAAATGCTGACTGCCTTAAAAAAAATTTTTAAATTTTTAAAAAGCAAGTAATTTTTAGGCATTGTTAAAAATTGTTTTATATAATCAAAAATTCAGATAAAGATTTAAATATTTTTTGTTTTTTAGTTTATAATAATATTTATTATAATCCTTATTTAAAATAACTGAACAATGATTTTGAATTAAATATTCAAATTAAATTGTTATGTTTTTTTTCAAATTTTAAATAATAATTTATTTATATATTTTTAGATATGATTTATTTATATTTTTATTTGTTTATGTAACATACTTAAGTTTGGTATATTTTTTATTTTATAAATTGAAATCAGCTTGAATCCATATGTTTTATTATATAATTTATGTCTAAAAATTATAATTATATATTATAATGTATTAGAGACAACAATAACAACTTCAACTTCACTTTTAGCCACGATATTCAATTTAATTAAATAATCGATTTTTTTCAAAATGGTACGATTTTGTCGTTTATTATATAATATAACATTTTGAATATTACATTAAAAAACATTTTGCATCTCTATCGGTCCTTATTTCCCCGTTTCTATCAATGGAATTATGATAAGAGACGTGTAATTCAGATTCTAAGTGTCTCATTGATGGTCGTTTTTCCGGGTATCTATTCCAACAATTTGTAATTATAGTTCTTATCTTCTTGATATCCGTTACATCCTCGATGGGAGGCCGTTCACCTGAAGTCGTTTAAGTATTAAGAACGATTTAAAGAGATTAACTAATTTACTGACCTTTGCTAACTAAATTCATAATGGTGACTGCAGGTGGATTTTTATTATTCAAGTGATAAAATGGTTTCTTTCGTGACATCACCTCCCAAAAAACGATCCCGAAGCTATAAACATCACTTTTCTTCGAATACTCGAAACCTTTGCCAACCTGTTTATAGAAAATTAATTGTGATTAAATTTGTGGTCTTCTAAGAGGATTTTCACAGACCTCTGGTGCCATATATTCGGCTGTCCCAACATATTTCTGTGTCATCAAAGTTGCCTGTTCTCTTACTGTTCCAAAATCTGCGATCTTCAATACTCGATAATTGTCGGTAAGTAGCAAGTTGCTCGTCTTAATATCCCGATGGATAATTGGCCTTGGCCACATGTCATGTAAATATGCAAGGCCCTAAAACTACCACGATTACTTTTGTATGTAGAAACTTAATTAGAATTGAACTTACTTGGGCTAATTGTTCCATCCAATTGACAGCATCCAAATCGGAATAAGCTCCCTTTTTATGTATGTAATCGTAAAGTGATCCACAGTCTGCGAGCTCCATTAAAATCAATGTTTTGGAATCCTTAATATGCGTGGTACCAAACAGTTTGATAATATTTTTATGGGTAACTCGGGATAGATATTTCACTTCTCTTTCAATGCCTTTCTTGGCATCGTCATCTTTTACATGGAATTCTTTCGCCGCATGTCGAACATCCAATAATTGAGATTTATAGACAACACCAAATGATCCAGACCCGATTTCCTGAAAATTTATCATTTAAATAAACTTAATGTACTGCAATAACTTAAGTTAATATAACCTCGCCCAGTTGTATGTCCGCTATTTCCAATGCGATAGTTGTGGCTACTCTTTCCATACTGGGCCTCTCTAGCGGATTAAGGCTCCAACAGGATTCAATCAGAGATGTTAAATTGTCAGAGGGCAGATCTTCAAGAAAAGGAGTGAAATCATACCTCATCACAAAAAGAGGCTTTCGTCGTGTCAGAACTTCCCAGAGCACCATCCCGATACTGAATACATCATATTTCATCCATTCATTAAAACCTGTGCTACTGAATCCCTGAATGTGGAACGCTATTACTATTTGACATATTACCGATGGATATGGATTCCTTACCTCTGGGGGCTTATATTCAAGAGATTTACGTCTCATTACTAGGCGAGAACGAATTCCCAATTCACCGATCTTCAACTGACGAAAGTTTTTTGCAAGGAACAAGTTTCGTGGCCTTATATTCCAATGGAAAATATGCTGTTCATGTAAAAATACAAGACCCTGTAAAAAAGAGAAAGCATATTATTACCCAATTATTCCAAGAAAACATATGGAAAGTTGAGCTTACCTTCGCACACTGATACATCCAATTGAGGGCAGTATCCCTGGTATACTTTTCTACTCCCGTTCCATGAATTTGTTCATGCAGTGATCCACAGTCCGCGTACTCCATTAATAAATATGAATAATTATCAATGCGTTCTGTGAACCCATTAAACTTTAAGATATTCTCATGATTGATGTTTCTTAACTCCCAGTACGCAATTTCTATATTTACTATCGAAAAAAAGTCATCTTTATATCTTTTCGCCACAATCGTTTTATTATCCCATTCCGCTTTGTTCACGGCAGAATCACAGTCATTTCCGATCTTCTGTAAAGTAAAAAGACTTGAAGTTTTGTTATTAGAGGTCTCTTGAGGCCTTACCTCTTTCAGTTGTATATCAGCAATATTCACACCAAATGCCATATCCGATCGTTAACAGCGCTTTTGACCTTTTCTAATAGAAAGTTACAAATATAAACAGCAATAATACTCGAAAACTCTGCCGGGAAAGGCTTTGTTTTTTGAGGATCATCGCCTTTGTTCACTTAAATATACAAATTTTTCGCCTCGCAGGCTGTGAATCACAGCTGATTCCAGTATTGGAAAATGGTTATGAACGCCAGTTGATAAGCGTACTAAATTGGATGAAGTTTACTCAACTGTTTGCTCCTGAGTCACAAACCCATTGACTCAAATTCGGATCGCCATCATCAAAAGTTACTTAAGCTTCTTGTATTAAAATGTTTATCGCTCAAAGAAAAATTCGAACTTATTAGTTGAGGAGCTCGAAAGTAGACCAAAAAAAGTTGAAGTGGCTGAAAAATATGGAACCTCAAAAAAAACAAATTATATATATATCAAATAATCGAAAGTTATTTATGATGTCATTTGAATCGGAAACTTCTTCTGGATACAACAAAAGAACGAAAAACCAAATTTTTGGGAATATTGACAGGTCTTGAACAAACTGGAATCTGTTTTTGTTGAAAATATCAAGAAAATTTTGTAATTTTAAATTATGAATAAAGTCTTTCATTCAATAAAAATTCAAATTCAATAAAAAAATTATGTCCATTTCTATGGATAATGGTGATTCGGGCTAGGAAAGTTCGACTGTATTTAAGAAAAAGGTAACAAAATTTTATACCCCCGCATTAATGAACCTTAAGGATCGAAGCCAGAACTTATTTCTTATTTCGTTAATTTATTTCAATATCAACACCAACTATAAAAAAAGAAAATATTAAAGCAAAAATTCTGAAAAAAGTTATAAAATATGATGCACAAATATCAAACAAATTAAAAACCGCTCAATTCCATCTCTGTAGGAATTCCATGTTGCCTACCTGTTTATACGCATGGGTAACTCGCCACGTCCGGGTCTCTGGACGCTGGAAAAGTCCTCGGATTATGGCAAGACCTGGACACCGTGGCAGCATTTCTCCGATACGCCCGTCGATTGTGAGACCTACTTTGGCAAGGACACGTACAAGCCGATAACAAAGGACGACGATGTCATTTGCACCACGGAATATTCAAAGATTGTGCCGCTGGAGAATGGCGAGATACCCGTGATGTTGCTGAATGGACGTCCCTCGTCCACCAACTACTTCAACTCGTCGGTGCTGCAGGAATGGACGCGTGCCACAAATGTGCGAATTCGCTTGCTGCGCACCAAGAATCTGTTGGGTCACTTGATGTCCGTGGCACGACAGGATCCGACGGTGACGCGTCGTTACTTCTACTCGATCAAGGACATCTCGATCGGTGGCCGTTGCATGTGCAATGGACACGCCGACACCTGCGATGTCAAGGACCCCAATAGTCCGGTTCGCATCCTCGCCTGTCGCTGCCAGCATCAGACCTGCGGCATCCAGTGCAACCAGTGTTGTCCTGGCTTCGAGCAGAAAAAGTGGCGTCAGAACACAAATGCGCGTCCCTTCAACTGCGAACGTAAGTCATGAAGTTTCTGCTGTTTTTGAAACCTTAGAAAAACTATTTTGAAACTGCAAAAATCTAAAAAAAATCATTTCTGGAAACAAGACTTACTTTTATTTTTAAATTTAATCATAATACTTTAAATCCTATTTTCTTAATCTTACAACTTGAATTTATCACTTTGTATCATTTTAAATATTTTGTTTTTTAATTTTTAATATACAATTTTTATTTAAATTTGAACTTACCTACCAAAATATATAAAATACCAAAAGTTCTAAAATATTTTGGTATTTTATTAATGAGAATTCAATTTTTTTTATAAAAATTTTTATTACTGAAATTTAAAACTAAGTTTTATTCTTTTACTTTTACCAAAATACCAGAATATAACAAAAATACCAAAAATTCTAAAATATTTTGGTATTTTTAATTTAATTTAATAAATTTTAATTTTAATTTTAAAAATAATTCATTGGTAAAAAATTATTTGTTTTTAAAATTATATTATTTAAATTTAAAACTAACTTTTAATTTAGCTTTAGAAATACAAATTGAAAGTTAAAGAAAACATATAGATTCAAATATTATCATATTATTTTACTAAAATCAAAAAATGAGGGTTATTTTTAAATTCTTTAATAATAATCAATCAATAATTTTTATTTAATCATTTATACTTAACAATATTAAAATAATTTAAATTTTTGGTATTTTTTCTAATCTATCTTTCCATTTACAGCCTGCAATTGCCATGGCCACAGCAACGAGTGCAAGTACGATGAGGAAGTGAATCGCAAGGGTCTCTCCCTGGACATCCACGGACACTACGATGGCGGCGGCGTCTGTCAGAATTGTCAGCACAACACCGAAGGCACCAATTGCAACAAGTGCAAGCCCAAATTCTATCGTCCCCGTGGCAAATATTGGAATGAAACCGATGTCTGCAGTCGTAAGTTTAATATCTCATCTTTATTATTTAGCAGAAATTAAATTTATGTTTCTTGTTTGCAGCCTGCAATTGCGATCTGTTCTACTCGACGGGACACTGCGAGGAGGAGACGGGCAAGTGCGAGTGCCGTGCCGCCTTCCAGCCACCCAACTGTGACTCCTGTGCCTATGGGTAAGGCTTCTTCTCGAAGTGTTTAGGCCGGAATTAAACTGCAAACTTTCTACGAAATATTACAGGCCTGATTGGGTTTTTTAAAGCGGCATCTTTACTTTTAAATAGCGTCGAAAATGTTTCTCACTTTATCTCTACATAATTTTTATTTATAATGCATTTTAAAATGGGGATCTATGCTTCTGAAAGTGTAACATATTCTCTATCCGAATTTTTCTCTGACTTTTTACCCACTATTTCTTTAATTTCTCTAGTATTTTCCTCACTTTTTTCCTTTTTTCGTTTGTTCTTAAGGTCAATCCTGGGAATTTCCGCTTCTGAAACTGTGAGATCTTCCTTTCCTATATCAGAATTTTTTCCTGACTATTTACCCTCTTTTTCTGAATACTTTTCTGATTTCTCCAGAATTTTTCTCACCATTTCCTCTATTTAAGTTAATTTTTAAAGTCAATCTTGTAATCCTCTTCTAATGGTCATGTATGCTTCTGAAACTATGATTTTCTCCTTTCTTATATCAGAATTTGCCCCTGACTTTTTACTATAATTTTATGAATTCTCTGCTGATTTCTTCAGAATTTTTCTTGCTTTTTCCTCTCTAGTAATTCATTTTGAAATTCAGTCCTGTAATCCTCTTCAAATGGGTATCTATCTTTTTGAACTATGACTACTATATATCTGACTATAACTATAACTAAGTCTGAATTCTTACCTAGCTTTTTACCCTCTTTTTTTAAATTCTTTACTGATTTCTTCAGAATTTTCCTCGATTTTTCCCCTTTTTTAGTTCAATTTTAAAGTCAATTCAAATGTAAATCGCAGCTTATGCAACTGTTATATCTTCTTAACTTATATCAGCTTTTTTTCCTGACTCCTTTGGCTCTTTTTTAAATTCTCTGCTGACTTTTACGCAATTCTTTTTTAGCTTTTTCCTCTCCTTTAGTTAATTTTTAAAACAAATCCCTTAATCCTCTTTTAAGAGGTATCAATGCTTCTGAATCTTTTTTATAAGAATTTTCCACCATCTTTTTCTGAATTTTCTGCTGATTTTTAAGCAATATTCATAAATTGTTCCCCTCTGGTGAATTCTCTGCTGAATTTTACACAATTTTCATCACTTTTTACCTGAGTTTATTTCACTTTTAAATCTAATTTCCTAATCCTATTCAACTCCATTTGCAGCTACTACAACTATCCGCAGTGTCGTGAGTGCGAGTGTTATCTGAACGGCACCAATGGCTACAACTGCGAGGCTGTCAATGGCATCTGTCCCTGCAAGACAAACTTTGCTGGCGCTTTGTGCAAGGAGTGCGCCGAGTCCTATTATGGTTTTCCCGAGTGCAAGGCCTGTCAGTGCAATCAACTGGGCTCCATCAACAACGATTGCGATGTGGTCTCCGGCAACTGCACCTGTCTCAGCAACTGGGGTGGTGCTCAGTGCGAGCGTTGCAAGGATGGTTACTACAACGAACCAACTTGCTCCTGTAAGTACTCCATATATTCGATCTTAATCAGAGTTGTTAATTTTGCCTCTTTTTGCAGATTGCGACTGTGATCATCAGGGCACCGAGTCGGAGATTTGCAATAAGCAGACGGGTCAGTGCATCTGCCGTGAAGGATTTGGTGGACCACGTTGCGATCGCTGCCTGCCTGGATATTACAATTATCCCTCGTGCCAGCCCTGCAATTGCTCCACCACCGGCAGCTCGGCCATCACCTGTGACAACACCGGCAAATGCAACTGTCTAATCAACTACTCTGGAAAACTGTGCAACATGTGCAGCGCTGGTTTCTACAACTATCCGGATTGCTTGCGTGAGTGGATTGGGAATTGTAGAAGGGCTTAACATTCCTAACAGATGGAAATGATATCCGATTGTTGGTCGTGTATTTGAACCCAATTCAGAAGTTATTTTATAATACAATTTATTATAGGGATAGGGAACGTAGAAAACATTATGAGAAACGTGACAAACCTTATTGAGTAATCATATTCTTGATCAGGACTTAGCTAAGTTAATAAGGCCATATTCGTATTTTTATAGGCAATCTAGTCGATCTGCTTGAGAACTGTTTATATACAACTTGATGCACGTCCGTTTCTTAAAACATATTAGAAAAGTTATCGGCTTTTAAAAATATATATTTGCCATAGGAACTATCGGTCGAATATCAATCCTTAGTATAGAAATCTGTTATGATTTTAGAGAAAACTCAGTCAAACTCAAAAATTTGTTACTGTATTATATATTCTAGCCGAATTTGGTTCTACTTTCGGTCGAAAAGTAAAGTTTAGTATGTACATTTTTGATACAGTCTAACTTCCTTAACTCGAATCACCATTATCCAAAAAAAAAAAGGTTCGAGTTATGGAGATATTTGACTTATAGAGTTATTTTTCTCAAGTTTATTAATTTTACTACCACTCTTTTAGCTCGAGCTAGAGAGAAATTCCAGTTATATAAGTTTGAGTTATGGAAGTTCAACTGTAACTCAATCAATCTCATAAGTTGTGTATTATATAATTTATTTTTTATATGCTCACCTAATTTGATAAAAGCTGAACTACTAGATCATATAGTTATTATAGGAAACATCGTAAGAAAATGTAATTTTTCTATAAAAATAGTTTTTATTTTCAAGATATTTTTTTTATTAAATAAAAGCTAATTTATTTGGTTAGGAAATTATTAAATGTTAAAAGGCCAAAATGATTTGCAGGATATAAAATCTTCGGATTGTGTTAAAAGATTTTCTTTCTCATCGCTTTCCCTTTTAATGAACTTATTTCTTACCGATTTATGTTCCAGCTCTCACTATAATAAAATTACTTAAGACATGTCTTAATCTCTTACAGCCTGCAACTGCGATGAGCATGGCTCCGAGGGCGTTACCTGCAATGAGGATGGCTGCTTCTGGTAAACAAATCCACCCTAGACTCACACAATCATAAATCATCTTTAAAATGATTTCTCCCTTTTCCAGTAAGCCCAATTTCGATGGTCGCCAGTGCGAGAGATGCAAGGAATCGTTCTACAACTTCCCCTCGTGCGAGGACTGCAACTGTGATCCCGCTGGCGTCATCGATCAGTTTGCCGGCTGTGGCTCAGTGCCAGTTGGAGAGCTCTGCAAGTGCAAGGAGCGCGTGACGGGCAGGATTTGTAATGAGTGCAAACAGCTCTATTGGAATCTGACCATAAGCAATCCGGAGGGTTGCCAGGAATGTGATTGCTTCATAGATGGTACCGTCTCGGGCTTGGACACTTGTGCCTCCAAGTCGGGCAACTGCCATTGTAAGCCGCACACGACGGGACGACGTTGCAATGAGTGCAGAGATGGCACCTTTGATCTGGATGGCTCCTCGTTGTTTGGCTGCAAGGATTGTAGCTGTGATGTCGGCGGTGCCTGGAAGAGCGACTGCGACAAGGTCACCGGCCAGTGCAAGTGTCATCCGCGCATCAATGGACGCGCCTGCACCCAACCTTTGACTACCCACTATTTCCCCACTCTGCATCAGTTCCAATACGAGTACGAGGATGGTTCTCAGCCATCGGGTGCCCAGGTGCGTTATCAGTACGACGATGAGGTCTTTCCGGGCTTCAGCAGCAAGGGTTATGCCGTCTTCAGTGACATTCAGAACGAGGTGCGCAACGAGCTGACCGTCTTCAAGTCCTCCGTTTATCGCATTGTCATACGCTACATGAACTCCAATGAGAAGAATGTGACGGCCAGCATCTTGATACAATCGGAGAATCCTCTGGAGGTCGATCAAAAGTAAGTATTTTACATGTTTTATTCAACAATTGCCACATTTGTATACCCTGTATGGCTTAAAAGGGTGTTATGTTATAGTTTTGTGCTAATGTAGGAAATGGCAGAATTTCAACAGGGGAAGCATCGACAGTTCTAGAAACTGTATGTGTTCCTTATCAAAAGTAAGAAAACAATTCCTTCTTTTAATTGATTGTTTTCAAAATAAAAAACTGTAATAAGGAAGAACAGGAGAAAGCATCTTCCAGTCTATAAAGTGTACACATTCTTGAGCAGCTTCTATTAAAACTCAGAGACTATAAGAGCTAGACAGTCCAAATGTGAAATGTAGATGAATATAGGACTGTGATTATTTGAAACTTCAACATTATACAGATATTCAGGCCTGTTTCGGCTTTCACTTTTTACTTTTTAGCATTTAGTGATATGCATTTATTAAGTTTGAATTTTGAATAAGTGTTTGAAAATGATCGTTTTTCGCTTTGTTGGACTTAAACTCATCAACTCAAAGTGATGAGGTTAAAGAAATATATTTCCGACAAATCGAATTGAAAGTGAAATTCGGAAAGAGGCCCGATTATTTATTATTTTTGCATTTGCTTTACTACTGAAATTTTCTCTATGACAAACTAATGAATGCATCCAGTAACTACATCCCTTAATAGCCCTTCAAGCAAAACAATAATTTTACACTTCAATTTTACGGAGTTTTCTAACAAGCTCAGTACTGTGAAAATTTTAGCCTTCTAGCTCTTACCGTTTTCAACTGTAAGTTATTTGTCAGTCACCCACAGTCAGTTGAATTTTATCTTTAAATTTTTAAAACCATTTCCAAAGAGAATTTTAAGGGCACAGTGTCGAGCTTAAGTATGTTCATAATCTAGGACATTTTAAAGCAGGACACAGGGTATCTCTTAGTCGAGTTATCTAATATTTAATTCTTTCTTTCACAGCGTCAAAGTCTTGCTACGTCCGACAACGGAGCCCGAGTTTGTCACCGTCGCCGGACCCAAGGGCAATAAACCCTCGGCTGTTGTTCTCGATCCTGGACGTTACATCTTCACCACCAAGGCGAACAAGAATGTGATGCTCGATTACTTTGTGCTCCTGCCGGCGGCTTACTATGAGGCCTCCATACTGACTCGCCACATTGCCAATCCCTGTGAGCTGGGCAACATGGAGCTGTGTCGTCATTACAAATACGCATCCGTCGATGTCTTCGAGCCGGCCAAAACACCTTTCATTGTGGGCAGCAATAATAAGCCGACGAATCCCACGGAGTTCTATAGCGATGCCGAGCATCTGGAGATTGTTAGCCATGTCGGAGAGATTCCCGTGCTGAGCAACACACAAAAGGAACTCAACTACATTGTGGATGTGCCGCGAAGTGGACGTTATATCTTTGTGATTGATTACATCAGCGAGAAGAACTATGCGGTGCCGTATGATGTGAGTCTCAGGCTGGGCAAGGATGAGGAATCCCAATCCTCGGTGTATCTCTATCCCTGTCTCTACTCCACCGTCTGTCGCACGCCCATCAATGACGATGGACGCGAAAAGTCCTTCTACATCAACAAGGAAGATCTGCAACCCGTGACCATCTATGTAAGTGACATTTTCAAAATTCCTCAGGAATTCCTTACGTTTTCCCTAACGAATTTTTATGTCTTTTTCCTTAGGCGGACACTGATGACGATTTCCGTGTGCCAATCATTTCGGTAACTGCAATTCCCGTGGATCAATGGTCCATCGACTACATCAATCCCAGTCCAGTTTGTGTTATCCACGATAAACAATGCGCCACACCGAAATTCCGTTCAGTGCCCGATTCCAAGAAGATTGAATTTGAAACGGATCACGAGGATCGCATTGCCACCAATAAACCTCCCTATGCCGCCTTCGATGAGCGTGTGAAACTCGTGCATTTGGACAGTCGACAGGATGGTTCCATTGTGATTGAATCAAAGGTCTCCGAGCCGCATCGTTATGTCATCCTGGTCAAGTACTATCAGCCAAATCATCCCAAGTATCAGGTGCTCTACACTCTGACCGCGGGCAAGAATCAATACGATGGCAAATTCGATATACAACATTGTCCGTCCAGCTCGGGCTGTCGTGGTGTCATCCGACCCACCGGAGACGATGAGTGGTTCAACATTGACGATGACTTTAAGTTCACCATGACGGTAAGTAAACACCATTATAAAATTCCCTTTAAAATAACGAATATGTTTGAATTAAAAAGAAAAAACAAAAATTTGGAAATTAAATCAAGTTTTAAAAAAAGAAGCATAAATTTTAGGACAAGTATATTTTAATAATATTCAAAAGGATACAATATTCTTATATTTTTAAACAAGTTGAACACAATATTTATTTGAGGATTTTGGATAATACTAAATAATAGTATTTACAAAACTGAACTCTTTTCTTTCTAAATTTAACTACCAAATAACATTATGCCCAATTTTCAATTCCAAATTCATTTCAAATTGTTTTTTAATCAATATTAACTTCGAATTATTTGCGGAGCTCTTAACTTTTAGAGAAGGATAAATAGTTTATTGAATTTGAAAAAAAAAAAGGTTTTTAATTATAGTATTAGAAAAATAAAAATTAATATTATTTGTATAATTTACAATATATATTTGTAGATTCTAAATATTTCTTACATTAAACAGCTTAATTTCAGATTTCATATTTGTATTGCCCAATTAAATTGTTTTTATTTTAAATTTACCAATTTTTAATTCCAAGTTTTGATATTTTGTAATATTTTGAATATGTTTTTTAGAAATTCGTATATTAAATCGTTTTCGAATCAATTTTAATTTTGAATCATTTGCAAAATTCTTTACTTTGAGAGAAGTCAAAATAGGAAATAGAAATAAAAAAAAGAGTTTTTTAATAATATCAGAAACGAAATAATATTATTGAACATTATATTTATTTGTAGATTCTAAATATTTCATACTTAAAGCAGCTTAGTTTCAGATTAAAAATTTGTATTGCCTAATTAAATGTTTTTTTAATTTTAATTTATCAATTTTTGTTTTCAAATTTTGAATTCGTATTTCAAATCATTTGAAAATTCTTAACTTTGAAAAAAGTTAAACTAGGAAACTGAAATAAAAAAAAAATATTTGTTTTTAATATAATTCGAAAAGAAATAATATTATTTAAAATTGACAAAATATTTATTTGTAGATTCTAAATAACTCTTAATAAATATGCTTTAAAAAGTATTTGTAGAACATAACCAAATATTCTAAATTTAATTTTCACATTCCAATGTTTTTTCATTTAAATTTACTAATTTTAGTTTCAGAATTTTGGTATTTTTTCTAATATTAAATAGGAAATTAAAATTTGAAAAAAGGGTTTTTTAATTATTAGAAAAGAAAAAATATTAATTGTACAGCTTAATTTTACATTTCATAAATTTACCAATTTGTTTTTTTTTTTAATTTTAATTTTTAAATTATTTATTATATGTTTTTAGAAATTCGTATTACAAATCGAATCAATATTAATTCCGAATCATTTGCAGAATTCGCGACCTCAAAGCGTTTGGCTGGACTATTTGGTGGTGGTGCCAGTGGATCAGTACAACGATGATCTGCTGGTGGAGGAGACATTCGATCAGACCAAGGAGTTCATCAAGAACTGCGGCCAGGATCACTACCACATCACGCACAATGCCAGCGATTTCTGCAAGAACGCCGTCTTCTCCCTGACCGCCGACTACAACAGTGGAGCGTTGCCCTGCAACTGCGACTACGAGGGATCCACCAGCTTCGAGTGCCATCCGTTTGGTGGACAGTGTCAGTGCCGTAACAATGTGATTGGACGACAGTGTACCGCCTGTCGACCTGGCTATTTCGGTAAGACAGTGTGAATGACAAGGAGCTAGGATTATCCTATTAAAATTTGACTTTTCTTTAGGTTTTCCCGATTGCAAGGCCTGCGATTGTCCGAGCATTGCCATGTGTGAACCCAACACGGGTGAATGCATGTGTCCAACCAATGTCATTGGAGCTCTGTGCGACAAGTAAGTCAAGTACATTCAACTCCTGTCCTTCTTTGTCCTAATCCTGAGGATTCTCCTCCTTGGTTCCTCTTCTACTCCTTTTGCTCCTCTTCCTTGTTTTTTTATCTTCCCTCTCCATCCCCTTGTCCTTCTTATAATCCATACCATTTAAATAATGATTATTAATCATTAGATTGATTTTGTTTAAAAGTCAAACTAATGATTTAATTACGAGTATTTTCGGTTTCGCCCAATTATTTAACGATTACAATTACAAAAAAAATAAATAATCCAAAATTATTTAAAAATAATTAGAAATAATTAAAAATAATCGGATTATTTTTTGATTATTTTAGTTTTTTTTAGATTATTTTTGACTATTTAGTAAAAATTACAAAAATTCAGAAATAATCTGAAATTAATTAAATTATCCAAAAATAAACAGAAATATTCAAAAATAATCTTTTAATGTAGTCGGAATTTTTTTTTATTATTTCTGAATATTTTACCTTTCTTAGATTATTTTTAACTATTTAATAAAAATCAAATTAATTGGCCATCAGCTATTCAGTTATTTGCAAGAAAATGCCAACTCAGAAGATATTTGGCTATTGAATTTTGAATTTGATAAATAATCAAATAATAGCCCTAGACGGCAATCCTTGTCTGACTTTTCGTTAGTTTTAATGAAAACAAATTCAAAAAAATAGTTTTTAAATATGTAAAAGGAATTTATGTATAATTTAAAAATAAAGAAGAAACATTTTTGCAATAAAAATAATTAAATTTATTTGATTTTTACTAAATAGTCAAAAATAATATAAAAAAAGCTAAAATAATCAGA
This sequence comes from Drosophila suboccidentalis, assembly GCA_037043435.1. Taxonomy (NCBI): domain Eukaryota; kingdom Metazoa; phylum Arthropoda; class Insecta; order Diptera; family Drosophilidae; genus Drosophila; species Drosophila suboccidentalis. Next base: position 23,345 of record JBAMBK010000719.1, on the reverse strand, counting down.
AATAATCAAAAAAAATCCAAATACTTAAAAAGATTATTTTTGATTACATCTAATTATTTTTGAATAATTGTAATAATTTTTAGAATATTTCTGATATTTTGTAATCTTAATCAGAAAGAAAATAATCACAAATATTTGAACAGTGAACTTTGTAGTCACTACAATTATATCCAAAAATAATTTAACTGATTAAGTAATTCTAATCAGGGACCGAAAATAATGATTATTGAAATTTTTTCACATCAAAAAATCAATGACTAGAATACATACAAAAAAATAATGATAATTATTATATATGAGCGAAAAAAAAACTCACAAATAATCATTCTGGGGTGCCACAGAAATTGCTTTCGCTTAAATTTCACTCAAATTTGTATGAAATTTAAGTGAAATTCAAGCGAAAGCGATTTCTGCGGTACTTCTGACTATTTATGATTTTTAGTTTTTTCGCTCAAAATAAAACTCATTTTAAATTCATGGCTTTTGTGTAGGATTTTCACAAAGTATTTTTGCATATCCCTTTAAAAGAAACCCAGAGGACCCATTAAACGCAAAAACAAATCTTTAGAGTGATCTATTTTAAAAGTGAGTTTTATTTTGAACGAAAAAATAAAAATCACAAATAATCATTATTTTCGCTCAAATTTAATAATTATCATTGAAGAAAATCCTTAAAAATCTTTAAATAATGATTACTATGTAATTTTAATAATAAAACTCATAATGATTACGGTCCCTGATTCTAATCGACATTTAACAGGTATGTTGTAATCACTTACTCATGAAAAAACAACTCTCCCATTCCAGATGTGCCCCCAATACGTATGGCTTCCATCAGGTGATTGGGTGCGAGGAGTGCAACTGCAACTACATGGGCATTGCCAATGGGAATCAGCAGTGCGACATGTTCAACGGATCCTGCGAGTGCCGGGACAACATCGTCGGACGCGCCTGCGATGGCTGTGCCAATGGATTCTACGAGTTCCCGCGCTGCAATCGCTGCAGTTGCCATCAGCCTGGCACCGAGCTGGAGGTGTGCGACAAAATGGATGGCAGTTGTTTCTGCAAGAAGAATGTGGTGGGCAGGGACTGTGATCAGTGTGTCGAGGGCACCTACAATCTCCAGGACAACAATCCCGATGGCTGCACCACTTGCTTCTGCTTTGGCAAGACATCCCGTTGTGACAGCGCCTATTTGCGCGTCTACAACGTCAGCCTGATGAAACATGTGTCCATCAACTCGGCGGATTTCCACGAGAAGAGCATTGAATTCGAGATTTGGGATGTCACCGATGACGAGTTGATTCTGAATGAGACAACGTTGCAGGCGGACTTTACCAATCGGGAGGTGAACGATCAGCGAGTCGCGTACTTTGGAGTCTTGGACTATCTGCTCAATCAGAACAGTCACATTTCGGCTTATGGTGGCGACTTGGCCTATACCCTGTACTTCACCTCGGGCTTTGTGGGCAAGGCCATTGTGGCGCCCGATGTCATTTTGCTGAGCAAGGATCAGATTTTGGTGCACCAGAGCTACGAGCAGCCCAGCAGCAATTTGGCCTTTAAGAATCGCCTGCAAATGGTGGAAAGCAATTTTATGACACAGACTGGGAAGCCTGTGAGTCGTGCCGACTTCATGATGGCCCTGAGGGATCTCACCACGATCTTTATACGGGCCAATTATTGGGAACAAACGTTGAATACACAACTCTCGGATGTGTATTTAACGCTGGCCGATGAGGATGCCGATGGCGTTGGGGAATATCAATTTTTGGCCGTCGAGCATTGTCATTGTCCGCCCGGTTACAGTGGACACTCGTGCGAGGATTGTGCGCCCGGCTATCATCGCATTGCCAATGGTCCCTACGGTGGTTATTGTGTGCCCTGCGATTGCAATGGACACGCGGATACGTGTGATTGTGCCACAGGCATTTGCACCAATTGCCAGCACTCCACACGGGGTGATCATTGCGAGGAATGTGTCGCCGGGTATTATGGCAATGCCACGCATGGCACGCCACACGATTGCATGATCTGCGCCTGCCCCTTGCCCTTTGATTCGAATAACTTTGCCACCGGCTGTGAGATCAGCGAGTCGGGCAATGAGATCCATTGCGAGTGTCTGCCGGGTTACACGGGTCCGCGTTGTGAGGCCTGTGCCAATGGTTTCTACGGTTCACCCGAGACAGCTGGCGATGTCTGCAAGCCCTGCGAGTGCTCTGGCAACATCAATCCCAGCGATCAAGGTTCGTGCGATACGAGAACCGGCGAATGTCTGCGTTGTCTGAACAACACCTTTGGCATGGCCTGTAATCTGTGTGCGCCCGGTTTCTATGGCGATGCTGTCCAACTGAAGAACTGCCAGACCTGTGACTGCGATGAGCTGGGCACTCTGGAGTGCGATCCCTATGTCGGCAAGTGCAAGTGCCATGACAATGTCATCGGCGAGCGCTGCGATCGCTGCAAGGCCGATCACTATGGCTTCGATTCGGGCGCCGGTTGTCGCGCCTGCGACTGCGGTGCCGCCTCCAACTCCACTCAGTGTGACTACCACACCGGACACTGTAAGTACAGTACACACTCTCTAAATGGAACACTTGAAAAGTACGAAAATATGACTGCTATGCACTTAGAAAAATGCCGAAAGACGATTTTTTGTTATAATTTTCAAGCGATTTCCGAAAAATATTCATTTATTTTAGTTAATACAGTAGAGACTCTCCAAAAATTCGAAAATATGACTGCAATTCATTTAGAAAACTCCGAAAGTAAAGTTTTCAAGCAATTTCCGAAAAAAAAATACTTTTTTTAGTTAATACAGTAGAGACTCTCCAAATACCCACAAAAATCCGAAAATTTGACTGCAAATCAATTAGAAAACTCTTAAAGTCGAATTTGAGCTATAAATTTAAAGCGATTTCCGAAAAAAATCATTTGTTTTTTAGTTAATGCAATTTTTTTGTTTACCAACATAAGTTGTCTAAATTTTTCAATCCTTAAAATGAAGAGGAATTTTTCAATATTGTTGTAATGTAAGTCCAAATAAGAGATCAAGGTTTGAATCGAAATGTTAAAATCGTCCAAACAAAAATCAAGTTGTCGATTAATCGTCAAAAAAGTACCGAGTTAAAAAACTTAAAAATCTAGTTATCGATTTTTCAATGTATTTTTAACAACTAACACTAAAAACAGCTTCCGTTTTCCTAACGTCACAAAAATGAAGAAAATTTAAATTTTTCTATTATTTCATTACCATCCGTCCGTCATATCCAGATTTTTACATGTTTTCTCGATGTATCGAAATATATCGAGTTCTATAGTTTTCGATTTTTCGACGTTTTTACATCAGTACTTAAATTTAATTAGATTTAATCATATAATATCAATATAAGTTTTTATATTTTTTTCCAATTGTAGAAATTTTATAAAAATCGACCTATCGATTAATGTATCTACGTTTCTGTGCTGCGAATTTATCGACGTTTGTAACAGCAATTTTTCAATTTTCAGCAATCAGATTTTAAAAAAGAGTTTCTTTACCTACATTCCTTTTTTCTATAACAAAATAAACGAAAGAATCACCTCCACTTTCTCCCTGTTTTACCTTAGGTCTCTGTAAACCGGGTGTGACGGGTCGACAATGTGATCGCTGTGCCGTGGATCACTGGAAGTACGAGAGGGATGGCTGTACGCCGTGCAACTGCAATCAGGGCTACTCCCGGGCGGGCACTGGCTGCAATCCCCAGACGGGACAGTGCGTCTGTCTGCCCGGCGTGATCGGGGATCGTTGCGAGGCGTGTCCCAATCGCTGGGTGCTCACCGAGGACGGTTGCATGGAGTGCAACAATTGCCACCATGCGTTGCTCGATGTCACCGACAAAATGCGTTATCAAATCGATGGAGTCTTGCTGGACTTCCAGACCGTAACAATGGCCTTCTTCACCAGTCAAAAGCTGAACTATTACGATGATCTGGCGGATGAGCTGACGCCCAAGGTGCAGGCTTTAGATCCCACAAGTGTGAATCTGTCGCCATCGCGGGAACTCAACATGGAACTGGAGGCAGCGAGCAAGGCATATGCCAAGCAGGTCAACCAGACACTCGGAAATGCTCTGGACATACGTCGCAGATCCGGAGTGCTGTTGACAAACGTCACGGCCGTGCATGTGGAGGCGCTAGACAGCGTTGGACAGGCCAGAGATGCTATTGCCGCTGTGGATGCGCTCTCCCAGAATCTGGAGGCAACGGCCACGACCAGAAGTGGCGCCGCCTTGGAACAGGCCCAACAGATACTCGACAAAATCAACGCGACACAGATTGAACTGCAATCCAATGAGCTGGTGCTCAACAAGGCCCGGGAACTCTACGATGAGGTGGACACGCTGGTGGAGCCCATTAAGCAACAGAACAGAAGTCTCAATGCCCTCAAGAATGACATTGGGGAGTTCAGTGACAAGCTGGAGGATCTCTTCAACTGGAGCGAGCAATCGCAGACTCAATCAAGGGATGTGGAGCGTCTTAACGTGGCCAACAAACTTTCCTTTGACAATTCCAAATTCGATACGGTCTCGGAGCAGGAACAGGAAGCGGCCAAGAATATCAAGGTAAAGAAAACTTGTGCAAGAAATTTCAATACTGTTTATTTTCTTATATAAAACTGTTTGTTCTGACTGATTTACTCAAAAACGGTAAGAGCTAGAAGGCTGACATTTGTGATTTCTTCAGATTTTGCAACCAACCTTACAGTTTTTGTTTTTGGCAGTGGTGTCCAAACTCACACTATCAAATAATCGAAGTCAACGAAACGTTTTACTGCTTTACACTGATAAAAATGAAATGAAATGATTTTTGAACTGTCGTAAAGCATTAGTTGCAGTACGATCTCTCCTCATTGAACGCAGCTCAGCGACTGACATCTGAAAGCATCAGCCGATCAGATGCTTCGTGAGCAGTGCTGCCAATAACTCGGGTCATAATAAAGATAAACTAGCCTTTGAATAAAGCTAGAAATAGCCAGAACATTTTGTTGGTAGCTAAAAAAAAACGCTAGAGTAGTGAAACGATATTTTTTATTGATTTAATCCAGTCATTTTGAAAACTTCTCAAGTTCGTCAAACATATCGTCCTCTGCAGCTGAACTTATGTGGGTCTGATTGGTCTCTATATTTTTTAAGAATACTGCTGACACTCCGGCCCAAAAGCTTGTGGTATTCTTTGAGTTAAACCACTTAATAAGGTGGACGTTCGAGTATTGGAACAGAATTTCTTCAAGATTGAAATTAGCTATAATTTCCGCTAGCCGCTATTTCACAATTTAAGCCGCATTTGCCAATTGCAATTGCAGATCTAGCGGGGAATTAGCTTAATTAGCAGCAATGTTCGTGAGAGAATAAACAGCCGACCACACGCGTCGTCAGAGCACAAGCCGCAGAATGTGCTATTTATAGAACACACGTATTCTCCCTATCTCTCTCTTTATACGTGAGTCGGCTGCGACGCCGCGGCAATTTGGACAGCACTGGTTAATGGTATTGTCTTTAACATTCTGACCAAATGCGTTTATAATCCGACAACTTTATAGCTGCCATAGGAACGATTAGTCGTAAATCACATCTTTCCCTACTTTAACTAATTTAGTTTTACATTTCAAACGATATTAACTTTTGTTCTTTTTTACAACAGGAGGCTGGCAACTATCTGATCAATGGCGAACTCACGCTGGGACAGATTGCCACCAAGCTGGAGGATTTGCGCGGAGCACTCGAAGAGCTGAAGTCGGTGAACAAGGGCGTCGACGAATATCTGCCGGTACGCGAGGAGCAGCACGACGAGGCGGACGCACTGACTCAACTGGCGGAACAAGTTGCCGCCGAATTGAATGTGCGTGCTGTCGACTTGGCCAATCAGTACACGGACATGACGGCCCATCACGAGCCAGCGATTCAGGCGGCCACCGCCTACTCGGACATTTTGAAGGACGTCGAGGCGGCGGAGAAGCTGAGCCAGGATGCCATCAGTGCGGCCGGAAATGCCGCCGAGATACGCAACGGGATCGAGGAGCGAGCGGGCAAGTCGGACATTGAATCCGCCGAGCTGCTGCAAAAGGCCAAGCAGTCGCTGCTGAAGGTGCAGGAAGATCTGGAGCCACGACTGGACGAATCCGCTGCCAAGGTGGCAAAGATTTCCCAACTCAATGCGGATGCGGACAATAAATTGAAGGAAATCAATTTGTTGATTGTCAAATTGCCGGAAGAAAAGCAACAGAATTTGTGGAAGAGCTCGGATAGGAATGCCAGCGATGCTCTGGAGATTCTGCACAATGTGCTGGAGACACTGCGACCCGTGAGCAGTCAGACGCCCAAGGAGCTGGACAAGGCGAGGAACATCAGTCGCGACGTGGACATAACCAACAAGGACATCTCGCAGGCCAACAATCAGCTGGACAATGTGGAGATCGATGTGCCCAAACTGACGGAACTGGCCAACGAGATTGAGGAGCAACAGCAGCGTGTGAGCGAACAGAGTCAACAGCTTGGCCAGGACATTGAGCATCTGAAGCGGCAGATTGAAACGGCCCGCCGGATTGCCAACAACATCAAAGTGGGCGTCACGTTTACGCCGAGCACCGTGCTCGAATTGAAGACGCCGGAGAAGGCGCCACTCTTGGCCACCAAAACGAAGCTATCCACGTACTTCAAGACCGAGGAGTCCAATGGTTTCCTGCTCTATTTGGGCAACGACAACAAGACCAGTCAAAAGAATAATGACTTTGTGGCTCTGGAGATTCTGAATGGTTATCCCATCATGACCATTGATCTAGGCAATGGACCCGAGCGTATCACGAGCTCCAAATATGTGGCCGATGGCAAATGGTATCAGGCGATCCTGGATCGCGTCGGTTCCAATGCCAAGCTGACAATTAGGGAACAGTTGCCCAATGGCGAGGTGCAGGAGCACACGGAATCCACGTTCCTGGAGGGCGCCAACAATGTGCTGCACGTGGATCGCAATAGTCGCTTGTTTGTGGGCGGTTATCCGCCTCCGTCGGACTTCACCGCTCCCAGTGACATACGCTCCTATTCGTTCCAGGGCGATATCGAAGATTTGCGCATTGGCGACGAGAATGTCGGACTCTGGAACTTTGTCTATGCCGAGGAGAACACTCAGGGCGCGGCTGAGCGGGGTGTGCTCCTGGAGGAGCAGAAACCCGTGACGGGCTTGAGATTCAAGGGCAACGGATTTGTTCAGCTGAAGGCAACGCATTTCAATTTCAAGGTAAAAAATCAATGTGAAATATGCTACACCGAAATTCCTATTTCAGTCGGAACTATCGATATCAGCCAAAAATTTATATTTTTAACTTATCAGGTGTGCTACAGAAATCTCTTTCACCTAAAAAATTACGTTAATTTCATACAAATTTACGTCAAATTCAAGTGAAAGAGATTTCTGTAACACACCTGATATACGGATATACGGGGGTGCCACAGAAATTGCTTTCGCTTGAATTTCACTTAAATTTCTATGAATTTCACTTAAATTTCATAAAAACTAAGTGAAATTTAAGCAAATGTGATTTCTATAGCACCCCTAATAAATTCTTATATTTAACTTTTACTTAAAAGTCAAAAACAATCATCAAAATTCAATTTTTAATTAAAATTTGTTAAAAAACACTTATTTCTGATTTTTTCAAAAAAAAAAAAAAATAATAATTAAAATAAAAGTTATTCCGTAACTTTTGTTTTAAAAATCAAAAATAAAAGTTAAAGTGATTCGGGTCTGTTATGTATTCCGAAAACGAGTCGATTTGCCACAAAACAAGTTGATCGCTGTTCCGAATTCCGAAATTCGACAAAAACTGTCGTTTTCAAACCGTGTGCTTTAGAGTCGTCGGATTTGAAAATAAATGCCATTTAAAGCATTAAAATTAAAACCTAAAATTATAAACTGAATATTATAATAATGTTGAATATTTTAAGAATCACTATTTCAAGTTTAAACAGTTGCAGTGTATTTTAGAAGAATTTTTTTAAAAGCATCTATAAAATATTTTATAAAAAAGAAAACCGAGCTGTTCTGAATTCCACTTTAATTTTTGATATCGATACCAATTCTTCATTGCTTCAATTGAATAACAAAATTCGAACAACGAAGTTTTAGTCTAAGTTACCTACTATCTGCTATATTCAACCTGAAATACATAAAATGTATTTTCGAATCGTTTTCGAAACCGAGTTTGAAAAGTAAAAACAAGCCCATTTCAATCGGAATTGGTAACAGCAAAAGTAAAACGTTCGTTTTTTTTTTTTGAAAACGTTCGAAATTCGAAACAGGCCTGAATATCTGTTGAACCAAGTGGTAACCAAAATATTCTTGATCTACGATTAGAGACCTTGAAGACGAGACATTGAAAAAATCAGAAATAAGTGTTATTTCACAACTTGTAATAAAAAATTGAATTTAAATGACTATTTTTGACTTTTTTTTTAATTAAAAATACCTGTTTTTTAAATTTAAAAATAATTTAAAATTTTTTATTAAATTTCAAGGCCCGTTCGAGCATCCAGTTTAAGTTTAAGGCTGCCAAGGATGCCAGCAATGGGTTGTTGTTCTTCTATGGACGCGACAGGCATTACATGTCCATTGAGCTGGTGGATGGCGCCATCTTCTTCCGCTTTAAGCTGGGCAGTGCGATGGTTTCCTCGGGCAGCCAGAATCGCTACAACGACAACCAGTGGCATCATGTGGTGGCCGAGCGGGACGGACGTCGTGGTCTGCTCAAAGTGGATGACATCTTAATCAATCAGGAGGAGGCGCCCGCCGATGCCGAGGAGGAGATGCCCAAGCTGAAGCGCATGTACTTTGGCGGCTATCCCGGTCGCCGCAATCACTCGGAGATTGTCGAGCAGAACTTTGACGGGTGCATCGACGATGTGCGCATCTCGGGCGTGCACATCGATCTGACGCAGTACGTCAATGGCACCGGCGTGGTCGAGGGCTGTCCAGACAAGTATTCCACCTCGTTGTCGTATCCACCGCACGAATATGGTTTCCTGCGCATTGCCAACGTCTCCTCGGAGAATAAATTCGATGTTGTCATCAGGTTCAAGACCCGTCAACCCGATGGTGTTCTCTTCTATGCCGCCAATCATGATCAGAGCTCGACAATTGGTTTGACCATTGATCGGGGCTATCTTACACTGCGCAGCATGGGCAGCGAACTTGTCATCGATGAGCGACAGTTCAACGATGGCGAGGATCACGTGGTCACTGTTCATCATGACCAGAATACATTGCGATTATCTGCCGATGATGCACAGGATAAACGGTAAGAGAACTACACATATAATCCCGTCTAGAAATTAATTTCATTTTCTTTTTCTTTATCAGTTTGCTGGAGATACCGGAACCACTGGAGATTAGAGGCGGCGATATATTCTTTGGCGGTCTGCCCGATAATTATATACCGCCCAAGGGCGTCATCTCCACATTGGCCTACTTCGTGGGCTGCATCAACGATGTGACGGTCAACGGGGAGATCATCAACTTTGCCGACAGCGCCGAGAAGAAGAACGGCAACATCAATGGTTGTCCTCAGGATATTCTAGGTGAGTTTCCCATTAATGGAAAAAACAATAGAAACGAAACAAATTTAAACAAGATGATAAAGAATAGCACATGAATACAGAATTCCGTTGTAAAAAAAACTATGAAATTAAAAATAATTATATTTCCCAAAGCAATTTTAAAAATATCATTTCTATTATTTTTGCCATTAACGTATCATTATATTCAATTCGACAGTAATATATTAAAAACAACTGAAAGCTATTATATTATAAAGAGATTATCTAGGGTGCCACAGAAATTGCTTTCGCTTGAATTTCACTGGAATTTGTATGCAATTTAAGTGAAACTCAAGCGAAAGCGATTTCTGTGGCACACCCGTATATTAATTCAAGAGATTTAAAATTTGGAATTTTCAAAAAAGCCAAGCGTTCCCCTTTGCTTAAAATTCGATATTTTAAGGCCTAAAATGATTTAAACGAAATTAACTAAATTAACTTAAATTAAAATAAATAGTTTTAAGGCCAAGACATGTTAAAAAATGGCATTTCGAACTGCAAATCGGATCCGTTTTGACAAAGTTATGAATGTTTTTCTGATTTTATGAGTAAAACTGATCATAATTGGACATTGTAATTATAATCTAGTCATCAACTATGGCTTTGTTAGTACTATAATAATTTTAAATCATTTTGAATGTAAATAATTTCCTGATTTCCTTCTTTTTTCGCTTTTTTGAATTTTGAAAAGATTTTTTTAAATTAATTTATTATTTATAAAAAATTTTATAATTCAATTGAAATGCTATTTTATTAATTTTAATATTAACTACCTATTTAAAAAAAAAAGAATTATAATAAATACAATAAGTACAAACCAAACTCATAACAATTATCTAGAAAAATGCGAAAATTTAACAATTGAACTATACAATTATAAGGAAAAGTGGTAATTGTCTTACCGCTGCGGATAATTTAAAATTAAACCCCAGAAAGAGGGCAATTTATGATGAATTTAGGTGAAAACAATTTTTAGGGGGTATCTTCTACTTCTTTTTTAATTGAATTTTAATGCAAAATGCAATTTTTTCATGTTTAGAGCGTGCAAAACACAAAACAAACATGAAAAAAGTTCATGTTGCATTAAAATTTTAAAAATCAACTTAAAAAAAATCGAAGAGACCACCTAAACATTGTTACGTCAAAAATCATCATAAATTGTCCTCCTGGTTTTTTTTTTTTTTTTTTTTTTTTTTTTAGTATCCGCAGCTGTAAGACAATTGCCGAAAAGTTAACATAAAGTTTTTATTGTATTGAAATAAGATTTCTGAAACTTTTTTCATATTTTTGTTTTCGATTACTCTAAGCAAACTGCATACCACAAATTTTTCAACTTTAACATAAATATAAGGCACATATAATCCTTTTACTGAGGTACATTTTACTTTTTAATTTTTAAAAATTTAAAATTTTTACTCCTCTTTCAATTGCAGCTTACGAGCCCAGTCTGCTGCCCACTTATTATCCCTCGGGTGCCAATGAACTGGAGCCACCGGCGCCGGCGCGACATCCCAACAGAGGTGACACCATGGACGTATTTAGGCTACCAGAAACAACCCCAACAACAACAAGCACTACAACACCAACAACAACAAGCACGACAACGACAACAACAACAACAACGTCAACAACTGCAGCGCCAGTTGTTGTAAAAGAGGAGGAACCACTGCCACCACTGGGACCACCGACAACACAACGCACGCTGGTGACCAAGCCACGTCCAGAGCCCAATTTGCCAACTGACTTGCGCTGCAAGCTGCCCACGAATCCCAACTATGATGTGGACTTTAACGAGGCGGGCTATCGCTTCTATGCGTATCAGGAACAACGCTTGGAGTTCCATACGTTGCCAGTGAAATTGCGCAAGCATTACGATATCAGCATCGCCATACGCACCAGTTATCCGAATGGTGTGCTCTTCTATGCGGCGGGACAGGAGAAGGAGCACTTGATAGTCGTCTATCTGCTGGATGGTCGTGTGCATCATCATGTCAGTGTGGGAGCGACCATCAATGCCACGATTTCCGGCGAAACGGAGCTCAACGATGGCGAATGGCATACGGTGGAGTTTGTGCGCACCAATCGGAGGATTAGTCTGGCCATCGATGGCCAGGAGCAGCCCGGCTCCGTGGAGCTGAACAATGAACGTATGACGCCGCCAGCCATGAATGTCGTTTATCCGGTTTACGTGGGCGGTTTCACCAAGTACCAAGAGCCCGATATCCAGAAATGGACAACGTTGTCGGGTCCAACAGCCTCCTACAATGGCTGCCTGAGGGATATCAAATTCAATGGCTTGGCTTCGGAAACGGAACCCGTTGTGCACAAGGTTGTGCCCTGCACGGATCAGGTGGAGGATGGCGTGTTCTTCCACCAGCCCACGGGCTATGTGAAGCTCTTTGAACGCTTCACGGTTGGCTCCGAAGTTTCGATCACCTTTGATTTCAGGCCACGTGAACCAGATGGTTTGCTCTTCTCGGTGCATGGCAAGAATTCGTATTTGATACTGGAGCTGGTGGACAATACGCTCTATTTCACGGTCAAGTCGGATCCCAAAAATGTGATTTCGGCCAATTATACGCTCAATAATGATGAGAGTTTCTGTGATGGCAAATGGCGTAATGTTCAGGCGATCAAATCCAAGTTTGTCATCACAATTGCCGTTGATTTTGTTAGCTCACAGCCGGGCGTTGGCAACGAGGGATCCGCGGTGACCAAAACGAATCGTCCATTGTTTATGGGCGGTCATCATGCGTTCCTCAAGGCGCCGGGCATCAAGACCAAGAAGACATTCAAGGGCTGCATCCGCGATGTGCATATCAACAAGAAGAAGGTCTTCATTACGCCCAATCTAATCTTTGGCGACATTTGGCAAGGCGTTTGCCCCAAAAACTAAAAACTGAAACTAAAACCGACCCCAAAGCGAACTCACAACGGACAAACGATGAACAAATTTCAAACCCCGATTTATATGGAGAGTTGACAAAATCTGGACGCGATTGATGGACAACGATGAACGAACAAATTCTACAACGAACAACAAATCTCGACGAGCTGTGTCGCCTTGACAATTGCCAGTTCTTTAAACTCTGGAACTTGCAGTCCAACCGCTCGTCGTACAAATATCTAGAAAATAAGTCAAAACCTTGTGCCAATTTATTAAATCAACAGATTTCATTTTAATATAATATATCGAATATATTCTTGTAACTTGCCTTAAATAAATGTCAAATCATGCTTAAAGTAAATACGAAATATTTATTTTATTGTTTTAATTATCTGCTAATTTCATACCTGTTAAATAATGATTAGTATTCATAATCATTAGTACTTGGATTATTTTTGTTTAAAAGTCGAACTAATGATTAAATTACGATTATTCTCGGTTTTGCCCAATTATTTAATGATAACGATTACAAAAAATCAAAAATAATCTTAAATTATTACAATTATTAAAATATAATCAGAAAAAATCAAAAATAATCTTTTTGAGTATTCGAATTATTTTTGATTTTTTTCTGATTATTTTTGATTATTTTGGCTACTTTGCTTGTGAAAATTTAAAATAATTTGATTTTTACTTAAAAGTCATAAATAATCAGAAATAATCAGAAATAATCGGAAACAAATCAAAAATAATCCGAATATTTAAAAAGATTATTTTAGATTATTTTTGATTTTTTATGATTATTTTTGAATAATTGTAATAATTTTAGATTATTTCTGATTTTTTTTAATCGTAATTATAAAATAATCACAAATTTTTCAACAGTGCATTATCTAGTCACTACGATTATTTCCAAAACTAATCTAATTGATTAGTAATTCTAATCGAAATTTAACAGGTATGCTTCATATATAAGAGAAATTGGTAAGTTTTATTTAGAATATTTTACTACACTAATTCATGAAAGACTTCTAAAAGAACTTTGTCAAAGCCCAACCAACTTTAATGAACAATATCTTGCTTTTCATAGTTTGACCTCTTAACTGATTTTGCATAAAAATTTTTTTCCTTTGAAGAATGTAATTTTTTTCAAAATTTCAAAATATATTTTAAATTGAGTCTTTTACACTGTTTCGAAAACTTCAAGACTTAATTTAATTGAGCCATGTCTTTCTGGCCACCACACGCACAGTCTTTGGAATATTACGTATTTTTTGGTTATTAACGTTATCTATCCTATTAAACGCAACAAGATCGAACAAATAGAAAGGTGGTAATGGCTTTTTTTTTAACAATAACAACAAATTTTCCATTTATTTGGCAAGTGTGGAATCCGTACACTCAAAAATTTTAACATATAATAGCTGATTTAAGTCTCAAGCAATGTAAGTGCCTAAAAGGATGCAATAAAAACATTTTTTAAATTTATTTAATTAAGTATCGGGTATCCTTAAGTTGGGAGCTCGACTGTAGCATTCCCCGCTTGTTAATATTATAATGCAACACATCCTTCGGATCTTGGGATTATTATCACAAAAACATTCTATAATTCATGGCGTATATCGCTCATTGATGGTCGCTTTTCCGGGTTGCTATCCCAACAATTTGTAATCAAGGTTTTCATTTTCTCGAATTTCGCAAAGTTATCACATGCCCGGATTTCCGGATCACGGATATCGTGATCATTTGCATCCTCGATGGGAGGCCGTTTACCTGAAGTCGTGAAAGTATTAAAAACGATTTAGAGACCTTGACTACTGACTACTGACCTTTGGTGACTAAATTCATAATGGTGAGTGGACTTTTATTATTCAAGTGGTAGAATGGTTTCCTTCCGGACAATATTTCCCACGCAACAATCCCGTAGCTATAAACATCACTTTTCTCCGAATACTCGTAGCCTTTGCCGACCTGTTTATACAAAATTAATTGTGATTAAATAGTTGGTCTTCCACTATGGGGATTATCACAGACCTCTGGTGCCATATATTCGGCTGTCCCAACATAATCCTGTGTCATCAAAGTTGCCTGTTCTCTTACTGTTCCAAAACCTGCGATCTTCAATACTTCATGATTGTCGGTAAGTAACAAGTTTTTCGTCTTAATATCCCGATGGATAATTGGCCTTGGCTTCATGCCATGTAAATATTCCAGGCCCTACCAGGTTTTAGAGACTATTCAGATTATTTTTATATGTAGAAACTTAATTTGAAGTGAACTTACCCTGGCTAAATGTTTCATCCAATCGACAGCATACAATGTGGAATAGTCTTCATTTTCATGTATGTAATCGTAAAGTGATCCACAGTCTGCGAACTCCATTAAAATCAATGTTTTGGAATCCTTGGTATGCTTGGTACCAAATAGTTTAATAATATTTTCATGGTTAACTCGAGATAGATATTTCACTTCTCTTTCAATGCCTTTCTTGGCATCGTCATCTTTTACATGGAATTCTTTTACCGCATATGGAACATCCAGAAGTTGAGCTTTATAGACAACACCAAAAGATCCAGACCCGATAACCTGAAAATTGCTTATTAAAATATACTTAATATGGAAAATAAAATACATTAGTTAGTTTAACCTCGCCTAGTTGTATATCAGCTATTTCCAATGCGATAGTTGCGGCTACTCTTTCCATACTGGGCCTCTCTAGCGGATTAAAGATCCAACAAGATTTAATCAGAGATCTTAAGTTTTCCGAGGGCAGATCTTCGAGAAAAGGAGTGAAATCATCCCTCATCTCTAAAAGAGGCTTTCGTCGTGTCAGAACTTCCCAGAACACCATCCCAAAACTGAACACATCATGTTTTCTCTCGAAATCAAAACGGAACCTTGTGAATGCCTGAATGTGGATTGCAATTACCATTTGACATATTACAGATGGATAGAATTTACCTCTGGGGGCATATATTCCCAAGATTTACGTTCATATACTAGGCTACGATCAATTTCCAATAAACCGATCTTCAACTGACGAAAGTTTTTTGTAAGAAACAAATTTCGTGGCCTTATATTAAAATGGGCAGTTAACCGTTCATGCATAAATGCAAGACCCTAAAAAAGAGAAATAACATAATATAATCCAATTATTCCTAGGAAACATATGGAAAATTGAGCTTACCTTGGCACACTGATGCATCCAATTGAGGGCAGTATCTCTGCTATACTTTTCTACTCCCGTTCCATGAATTTGTTCATGCAGTGATCCACAGTCCGCGTACTCCATTAATAAATAATAATGATCATCAAAGCATGTTGTGGTACCATACATTTTTAAGACATTCTCATGATTGATGTTTCTTAACAAGTACGCAACTTTAAAATCATCATTTTCATCATATTTATATTTTTTTACCGCAATCGTTTTATTATCCCATTCCGCTTTGTTCACAGCGGAATCACAGTCATTTCCGAGCACCTGTAAAGTGCCATTTAAAACAAGACTTTGAATTTTTATTAAAAGGTCTCTTGAGGCTTAAACTCTTTCAGTTTTTTTTTTTTATCAGAAAAGTTGACACTTGAGTCAATTTACGATCGTTAACAGCTTTACAATTAAATAAGCTTGATAAGATGTTATCAAAATGGGTGCAAAAATGCATTCTCTGATGTCATTTCTATTTTTAGCCTAATCGTTTACGTTTGTATTAAATGATTGGCGAGCTGAACAACAATTCCATGTTTTTGCTAGTTACTTTTTTCGTTTTCCTTTGAAACTATCTGTAATTCTACATTTAGTAAGAAAACATAGTTTTCTTTATTAATATATAATTTCATTTTAGTGCGATTTTTAATGGAATCACAATGAGCCTTTGCTTCTTAATAAACTCTTTTAAACGTCTTACAATCAAAACAATTTCAAAGAACGGTTCTGTAATTACCAATTTCAATCGATAACGTTTCAATTTCTATGCTAATTTCTAATAGTAAAAGGTTTTTCGAGTCTTTACCTCTTTCACTCGTATATCACGATAATTCACTTTCCACTCCATGTCCGAACGTTTAGAGCTCTTTCGAATGACTAATCTGAAAGGAAGTAACGAATATGTATACACAACAATAACGACTGGTTGTTTGTTTTTTTTATTGCTATAATAATTTTGATAACGCGTTATCGACGGCGATTCCCTGGGGGCCTAGATCTCAGAGACTATACGAGCTAGAGCAACCAAATTTGGCACACAGACTTCCTTAAGCCCCAAGCAGTTCAAGTTTGTTTAAAATTTATCTACGCTCCTTTCAGTCTTCGCAAATCGCGAAAAGCCACCACAAAGACGGTGCTTTGGAAGAATACGTATTACTTGGTAATTAACGTCATCTATTAATTAAAGCTATCATCCTACGTAAACGCAACAAGATCGAACAAATAGAAAGGTGGTAATGGCTTTTTTTTAACAATAACAACAAATTTTCCATTTATTTGGCAAGTGTGGAATCCGTACACTCAAAAATTTTAACAAATAATGGCTGATTTAAGTCTCAAGCAATGCAAGTGCCTAAAAGCATGTAATAAAAAATATTTTAAATTTATTTAATTAAGTATCCTTAAGTTGGGAACTCGACTGTAGCATTCTTCGCTTATTAATATTATAATGCAACACATTTTCCTAAGGATCTTCGGAAACTTTTCCCAAAAACATTGTATAATTCATGCTGTATATCGCTCATTGATGGTCGCTTTTTCGGGTTGCTATCCCAACAATTTGTAATTAAGGTTTTTATTTTTATTATTTCATGGAAGTTGTCTGTATCCTCGAATGAAACCTTAAGTCCCTCCATTTCCTCTGCTTCCATTGACATGTTTTTAAAAACATGGACAAGTTCACTATTTATATAAAGATCATTTGCATCCTCGATGGGAGGTCGTTTACCTAAAGTCGTCAAAGTATTAAAAACGATTTAAAGAACTCGACTTCTAACTACTGACCTTTACTGACTAAATTCATAATGGTGAGTGGATGATTATTATTCAAGTGGTAGAATGGTTTCCTTCCTGACAATATTTCCCACGCAACGATCCCGAAGCTATAAACATCACTTTTCTCCGTATACCTGCCACCTTTGCCGACCTGTTTATACAAAATTAATTGTGATTAAATTGTTGGTCTTCCACTATGGGGATTATCACAGACCTCTGGTGCCATATATGCGGCTGTACCAATTTCCATTGTCATCAAAGTTGCCTGTTCTGTTACTGTTCCAAAATCTGCGATCTTTAACACTCGATAATTGTCGGTAAGTAACAAGTTTTTCGTCTTAATATCCCGATGGATAATTGGCCTTGGCTCCATGACATGTAAATATTCCAGGCCCTACCAGGTTTTAGAGACTATTCCGATTATTTTTATATGTAGAAACTTAATTTGAAGTGAACTTACCCTGGCTAAATGTTTCATCCAATCGACAGCATACAATGTGGAATAGTCTTCATTTTCATGTATGTAATCGTAAAGTGATCCACAGTCTGCGAACTCCATCAAAATCAATGTTTTGGAATCCTTGGTATCCTTGGTACCAAACAGTTTAATAATATTTTCATGGGAAACTCGGGATAGATATTTCACTTCTCTTTCAATGCCCTTCTTGGCATCGTCATCTTTTACATGGAATTCTTTCGCCGCATGTGGAATATCCAATAATTGAGATTTATAGACAACACCAAAAGATCCAGACCCGATAACCTGAAAATTGCTTATTAAAATATACTTAATATGGAAAATAAAATACATTAGTTAGTTTAACCTCGCCTAGTTGTATATCAGCTATTTCCAATGCGATAGTTGTGGCTACTCTTTCCATACTGGGCCTCTCTAGCGGATTAAAGTTCCAACAAGATTCAATCAGCGATCTTATATTGTCCGAGGGCAGATCTTCGAGAAAAGGAGTGAAGTCATCCCTCATCTCAAAAAGAGGCTTTCGTCGAGTCAGAACTTCCCATAACACAATCCCAAAACTGAACACGTCATGTTTTCTCTCGAAATCAGAACCAAACACTGTGCGTCCCTGAATGTGAATTGCCATAACTATTTGAAATATTACAGATAGATAAATCTTTACCTCTGGGGGCATATATTCCCATAAACGTTCATATGCTAGGCTACGATCAAAATCCAATAAACCGATCTTCAACTGACGAAAGTTTTTTGTAAGAAACAAATTTCGTGGCTTTATATTAAAATGGGCAGTTAACCGTTCATGCATAAATGCAAGACCCTAAAAAAAAAGAGAGAACATAATATAATCCAATTATTCCTAAGAAACGTATGGAGAATTGTGCTTACCTTGGCACACTGATGCATCCAATTGAGGGCAGTATCTCTGGTATACTTTTCTACTCCCGTTCCATGAATTTGTTCATCTAGTGATCCACAGTCCGCGTACTCCATTAATAAATAATAATGATCATCAATGCGTTCTGTGTTACCATACAACTTTAAAATATTCTCATGATTGATGCTTCTTAATGACCAGTACACAGTTTCAAGAATTTCTTTGAATAAAAAGTGAATTTTATATCTTTTCACCACAATCGTTTTATTATTCCATTCGGCTTTGTTCACAGCAGAAGCACAGTCATTTCCGAGTTTCTGTAAAACGCCAATTAAAGAAAGGCTTCAATATTATATTACTCTTTCAGTTAAATATCAAGAAATTACAGACTACTTTACTTGACCATGTTAAGAGTTCTTCGACTCAGTAACCTAATATGAAGTAACAAATATTCCCTACAATTAAGACAGTTTAGGTTTTATTAGTTTTGTCAATTTTGATAACGTGTTATCAAAACGTTCGCAAAAATGCATTCTCAACTTGCAGCAGTTGTAAGTCCCTGATGTCATTTCTAATTTTAGCCTAATCGTTAAATTGATATCAACTGATTATCTGTAAGTTTCTATTAAATGATTGCCAGACTCAATAAAAATTAGATTTTTGTTCTAAGTAGTTAGTTTTAGGTTTTACTCGATCTTAAGTTCCACATAAAATAAGAAAATATACTCCCATTACTAAACTCTTTAAAGATGTTTCAACTCCAACTTAGGTCAGTACTACAGCTGCGGTCAAAAAAATAGTAGTGCTCTTTCTTTTACTATAACAGCTATTGTAAGTCATGTATTCAAATTTAAAAAATATATTTGGAAAGGTCATCTAAATTCCGTTTGAATGATGTATAACTTTCCTTAACCCATTAAGTACCCATTGAAATATTCGAGTTTTAAAAAAAGTCAATTTTCCAAACTTTTTTCCTCGATTTTTTCCAAAAAATGTTGGGATGCAAAAACATTCTTCAAACAATATTAGGAGCGACTGCAAAAAAAAATTTTCAAAAATATTTGGTAATTTTCTAGTCTTGACCCGTTGGTTCAAAAAAAAAAAAAAAAAAAACCAAAAAAGAGGTCGATTTATGATGAATTTAGGGAAAATCAGTTTTTGGGGGTCTTCACTGGTCTTTTTTAAAAAAAGGTTTAAAGTTTCGATGCAAAATGCAATATTGCAAGGCCAACTAGATCAATTTTTTTAAAATTTTAAACCTTATCCAACACTACTTTCTATCTGGTATGTACATTTGCCGTATACAAACACTACTTGTAACACGATACGTCAATGGGTCTTTGGAGGAATTGAGAGGGAAAGTGGCGACTTTTTCATTCTTCCAGTGGAAAAACGGGATAAAGTGACGTTGCTAAAGATTATAAGGGAGCGCATTGCGGATGGGACGACAATAATGTCGGACTGCTGGAAAGCGTACGACTGTTTGCATGAAGAAGGCTTCCAGCACCAAACAGTCAACCACTCAAAGCACTTTGTGGATCCCGAGACGCGTGCACACACACAAAACATAGAAAGACTGTGGCGCGACATGCGGGGCGATATTCCACACTTTGGCCGAAAAAAGGCTCATTATATTGGCTATTTGGCGAAGTTCCAATTTTTAAAGAAATTTCCGGACCATAGGGAGAGGATTCATGAGCTTTTCATGGCCATTGGAAGGCTTTATGATCCCCAGAAGGAATCCGAAATAAACGAAGATGTCCATGTCCCTGAGGTTTGAAATTGAAAGATTCTGCGCCGCGGAAAAAATTTTTTTTTAAAAATAAAATCGCGCGCGCGATTTTATTTTTAAAAAAAAATTTTTGCCTGCGGCGCGGAATCTTTAATATCACTGTCCTTAAAACATCAATTTGGACTAGATTCTCTTTGAATCTTAGTTGGGAGTCTCTATAAATTTGGTAAGCAGTACCCTTTACATCTCCACTATCCTGTAGGAAGACGATGATGCTGACGACTGGTGCTGATGATGACCCAAAGCTTTCACTCCTGACTTTGCTTTGAAACTGTTTTATGATTTTGACGATTGGCGGTGATTGATGACGACCCTTTGCTTACATTCCTGACCTTGCTATGAATATTAATAAGATTTTGACGATTGGTGATGATCGATGATGACCCCTGCTTTTGACCTGACCTTCCTTTTATGACTTGGGACCAAATCGGTCCTTTTCAGGACCACCAAATTTTATCAAAAGAAGAATTTTATTTTCATTTACATTTTTTACACATTATTCAAATTTTTGTATGGAAACCGTTTCACTTAGTGTTGGTAAACGACAAAAATTTACAGACCTGACAGAAAGTAGTGTTGGATAAGGTTTAAAATTTTAAAAAAATTGATCTAGTTGGCCTTGCAATATTGCATTTTGCATCGAAACTTTAAGCCTTTTTTTAAAAAAGACCAGTGAAGACCCCCAAAAACTGATTTTCCCTAAATTCATCATAAATCGACCTCTTTTTTGGTTTTTTTTTTTGAACCAACGGGTCAAGACTAGAAAATTACCATATTTGGTATTTTTTATAATTTTTTGAAAATCCTAAAAATGACCATTTTAACCCATTTTTCCTCATTTTCATGCAAAAAGTGCCTTTTTTGCAGTTTTCAAAAAATTATAATAAATACTAGCAAAAATATTTTTTAAAATTTTTTTTTGCAGTCACTCCTAATATTGTTTGAAGAATGTTTTTGCATCCCAACATTTTTTGGAAAAAATCGAGGAAAAAAGTTTGGAAAATTGACTTTTTTTAAAACTCGAATATTTCAATGGGTACTTAATGGGTTAAGGAAAGTTATACATCATTCAAACGGAATTTAGATGACCTTTCCAAATATATTTTTTAAATTTGAATACATGACTTACAATAGCTGTTATAGTAAAAGAAAGAGCACTACTATTTTTTTGACCGCAGCTGTACATACATATTTAAAAGAACAGTCTTTCAAAATAAATAATTCCCGCTGGTGATTCATGTTCCTCCGATTCTTAATGAAATACTTTGAATGGCAGACATTTTTCGTGCTATAAATAATATTTGTTTCATTTTTGGTTTTTATCAAGTTAACGTTCAATGAAATGTCCTTAAACTTTTTTCACATATCAAACGATTGCCTAATTCGACAAAATTCGATTTTTTTGGTTTCGATTTATTTTTCAAAATTGTACATTTTCTGTAATTACCAATTTCAATCGATAACGTTTCAATTTCTATGCTAATTTCTAATAGTAAAAGGTTTTTCGAGTCTTTACCTCTTTCACTCGTATATCACGATAATTCACTTTCCACTCCATGTCCGAACGTTTAGAGCTCTTTCGAATGACTAATCTGAAAGGAAGTAACGAATATGTATACACAACAATAACGACTGGTTGTTTGTTTTTTTTATTGCTATAATAATTTTGATAACGCGTTATCGACGGCGATTCCCTGAGGGCCTAGATCTCAGAGACTATTAGAGCCAGAGCAACCAAATGTGGCACACAGACTTTTATGAACTCCACGCAGGTCAAGTTTGTTTCAAATTTGTGCCATGCCCTTTCTGCCTCCGTAAATCGCGAAAAGCCACCACACGTACCGTCCTTAGAATATTACGTACTTTTAGGTAATTAACGTTATCTATAATGATAAGCTTTTATCATACTTAATCGCGGCAAGATCGGTCAACCACAACGGTTGTAATGGCAATGTAGGTGCCTAAAAGCATGCAATACAAAATATTTTAAATTTATTTAAATAAGTAACAGGTATCCTAAAATCGGGTGCTCGTCTTTAGCCTTTCCCACTTGTTTCAAACTAACTCCTATACATGTTTTTCTAATCATTGTTTGACCTTTAAATAAATTCTCCACCAAAATTTTGTGTAAAAAAAAAATTTAATTTTTTTTTTTTAAATTTTCGATATTTTTTCTGTCCCTAAAAAACAAAGTGCTCATATATAAGTGCATTCTTGCCTCTGTGTGGCGTTACGGACTGCAGGTGTATGGCATTGCTGCAAAATCACACTTGCATAAGATACGAGTCCTTCAGGCTAAAATCCTGAGATATATAAACGGCGCTGAATGGTTTGTACGTACTCGAGAGCTAAGCAATGACCTTTCCGTGCCACTAATTGGAGATGTCATAACAGCTCAAGTTAAAAATTATCAGCAAAAACTTAGAAACCACCCGAATGTACTAGCGAGGAACTTACGAGGTCGAAGGAAGCGGAGAAGATTGAAAAAACTACACCCAAATGACCTACTTAACAGAGTAATCACATGAAGAGCCACAACTAACATTTACTCTCCACATGTATACTTTATTTTTACTTTTTTGCTAACTGCACCAAGACATATTGTCCTTTTCCTTGTTTCATCCACACTGCAGTACAAGTTGATCCCTACAACAGACGCTGCTACAACTGTAAATATTGTAAATAAACCTTAATCCACAGAGCT